>CAHIKZ030005024.1:187500-450000 GCA_903632075.3 Acanthosepion pharaonis | reverse complement strand
GTTCGCTGAGAGTGTGAGTCTTTCTGTGTGTTGAACCTAAGAGGGAAAAAATGAGCATTCAGTTCATTCTCTTTTTGTCTCATCATGGCTGAGAATTAAGTGATGTATGTCATTTCTGATTGGTTGATTGCTATTTCAAGATCAGCACTGGGAATTGTTTATATGATTGTTGTTGTGTGCTTGGTAGATATTTGCTTCAGAATTGTCTGCCAGAATAGATATTGTTCCAGTAGGGTCACTTGGATAATGCTGAAAGACCCAAAACTTAACAGATCTTTAACTCAAAGAAATTTTGTTTTTAGGTGTTGTTAATTTCTTTTCATGTGTAGGCATTCTGAAAGCAAAGGAAATATTTGTCACAGATTAATTCCACAATGCAGAGAAAAAATCACTCTAAGATCAGACTCGAATATCAAGGGCAGAAAGAAATGCCAAAAACTCAATTCACAGGTACTATCTCACAAATCCCAATGCACATAACCAGTCAGAAAAATAACTCATTCTCCGATGGACGTGGTAACCAAAATACACCAATTTTTGTCGCCAATTCGAGAACACCAACTGCTTTTATTGGCCAAGCATTTTTTCCATTCATCGTCAACTGGGAGAAGACACCCAATTTTTGCATATCAAAATACTTTTACAGCGACTCCTGCAACAGACTTGTTTTTAATTTACATATTCCGTCTTCAGCATGTCATGCAGAATACGCGCCCATTTTTTTGGTAAGTAATTTTTTTTTGCCACATTTTCTGTCGTAAGATACACGTGACGCGCTGTCACTTGGTTTGCTGAGGTAAGTAGCTGTTTTCTTCGCTATATCATGTTTGACTGTTTCGGATGTATTTATTTTGTTGTTTGAATATTAGTAGGATCATTTATTTCAAGCTTTGCAAGTAGAGCCCAGCTGGAATTCAAGTGGACCTCTATTTTTTTTAAAAACCTTCACCACAGCATTTCTACTGCTGAATAAGGATTTATACACGGTGACAGATGTTTTATAAATATATTTTCGGTAATGTGATTTATATAAAATGCCAGTGTTTTCAACCAAAATCTTCTTTAAAATTTGTTATAAATTGTGGGTGGCTAAGTGCCTTTTTATAGCACTTTGATCAGATAAGTGGAAAAGAGGGCATCTACTCAAGGTCAATATCAGTAATTGATTTATGACAAGAAAAACATTCTTCTACTAGACAGTGTAATTGATACACTATATTGGTCATCACTAATTTAGATTTAAGGGGGTTGTTTTGTTTAGTGACTATGAATTTTGTGGTTTTCTATATACCTACGTGTATGTATGTATGTATGTGCAGGTGCACTTGTGTGTTTGTATGTGTCTATGCACATACATACACATATTTATAGGTAGATTTTTATATGTATGCATACAAGTGTATTCATGTATATGATTGTTTGGTATGTGATGTTAAGTTAATTATATGAGAGTGGAATGCCTAAGTACACACTCACCAATTGTGTTTTCCATCATTTTCAATAAATATTGGTAATGGAGCAAAATGCAGGGAGAAGAGATTTCATGCCTTTTTATAAGATGCATATATATATATATATATATATATATATATATATAATAGTATAAGTAACAAATAGGAAACCTTTATCAATCTAACATATTTCACTTTTATTAAAGCTTCATAAGAGATGAGATAAGGAGAGAAAAAAATCTGGTATTTTTAATTTTTGTGCTGTTTGTTTTTCATTGGTTAAGCAGACTTCATGTGCATTTGTCTTGTCAAGCAGTGTTTGTGTGTGAAATTTTTGTTTGTAAGTGTATCAGGATTCTAGATTTTCATTTCTCATTCTCTGATGAAGCTTTAATAAAAGTTAAACATGTTAGATTTATAAATGTTTTGTATTTGTTGCTTATTCTATCATTCTGTTGGATTCCAATTCATAATTGATCTGCATTTGATCCCAAATTCATATATAGCTATGGGCTAATTAGTAAGACTTGTATCATAAAACCATTAATATCTAAAAAATAAAATAAAATTGTGTAAAAAATATTTAGATTTCGGCATTAAATAATCCAAAGGTTGATATACTGCCAGACAAAAACAACTAACCAAACAAACCAATTCATATATATATATATATATATATATATATATATATATCTATAACAAATTAGGTGTTTATTTTAATTTTAATCATCTTGAACTTGTTAATGTTGAGATTAAATTCATTAACAAAGCCACCATTAAAATTAAAATAAATAGACATATGTCCAGATTATTCAACCAAGCATGCTTGAGTGAAGATATGATGCCTAAATATACATATCTATCTATCTATCTATCTATCTATCTATATATTATACATATATAATATATATAATATATATATATATATGATATATATATATATATATATATATAAGATATATATATATATATATATATATATATATATATATATATATATATATTTCATATATATATATATATATATATATAATATATATATATATATATATGATATATATATATATATATATATATATGTTATATACAATATATATATATATATATATACATATATATGATATATACAATATAAGAAGAAATATAGTCTTAAGATGTGCTATATTTATGGGATAAATGTTCAATATCAGAGATAGAGCATGTGTAAATATAAAACTGAACATAGAAGTCAACACTTAGAGGCGACAGTTTGTTTCATGCTAGACACAATTGTCAGGCCTGATGTATTTTTTAATGAAAACTGATATCTGTTGAATGCATCAGTTTTTATTGAAAAATACATCCCCTACCCCTTACCAAATTGTAGCTAATAACTGATACAATGATACTGACATAAGGAAAACCTAGACATCCCTTGTCCAATTGAAGTAGAATATTCTGTAACCATGGAAACGTGATTTTAGCTGTGTCTTTAAAACCCAGTAATTTTTTAAAAGTTATTCCAAAATTCGCTTGAAGATGAAATGGAACTAATGCTTTTAATTTAATTGCAAAATTAAATTCAGGGCTTTTAGCTTCTATTTTTGAAACATGGTTAGAACTGTGTAGCGGAAAAAAACATATTTTAAATCAATTAATTTATAATATATATATATATATATATATATATATATATATATTGCATGTATTTAGATAGCAGTTTTTATCTCTACAAATTTGGTTAAAGACTAACAGAAGTTATTTATTAAGGAATTTTTTTTTTTTTTTCTATTTTAGACCATCATCATGTAATGACATTTTTCTCAAACGTACGTGTGTATTTTCACTTCACATATACATATTAAGTACTTTCCAAGTATATCAGGTGCAAGTATGGCTAAGAAGCTCGAATTGAATAAAAGCTCAAAGGATTAGCCTTCTTTTCTCTCAAAAACAAATCCATGGCAGAAATAATGGTGAAGTTGAGAATGTTACAGACTTTCTGAATGATTTCTGTAGCTGTCCGATGAAGAGTCATTTGATGAGATGACCTTCCTTAGTGATGAACAACAGTAATCAATCAGTCAAGCAATGATTTGGTTGACTGATCAATAAATACAGAGTTAAATGTAGTGGTATGAATAGAATGGTATAAACTGACAGATATGTAGAAAACAAGATAGATATGATAGATAGTTATAAGAATGACATTTGAAAAAAATTTTAGTTTTTTTGCAGATGCATTTCATCTTCTGATTTTATCAAGGCAAACAATGAAAGTGAAATGTTTTTGTTGTCATTGTTTGCCTTGATAAAGTCGGAAAACAAAATGCGTTGGCAAAAACTAAGATTTTTTCTAATTGTCATTCTTATATACCAATTTGTCTTGTCCACAGAATTGTTCTGGGAATTTTACTATAGATAGATAGATAGATAGATATGAACAGACAAAGATAGATAGATATGAACAAAGATAGATAGATAGATAGATAGATATGAACAGACAAAGATAGATAGATATGAACAGACAACGATAGATAGATAGATAGATATGAACAGACAACGATAGATATAGATAGATAGATAGATAGATAGATAGATAGATATGAACAGACAAAGATAGATAGATAGATAGATAGATAGATAGATAGATAGATAGATAGATAGATAGAGATAGATAGATAGATACATACAAAAAAATTGACTGGCGTACATAATGGTTTATTATTTAATAAATTTTATTAATTTCTGAGTTGGTTATTTTACTATTTACTTTGAGTCTTTTGTGAAGAAGCAATATCATCAGCAAGAAGTGTTTTTTAGTTTCAACAATAATGACAAAAAAAGATAAGGTGAACCTGTGACGGTGAACCCTATTTAACAACCACACCTCTTCGAATTCGAAAATGCACCAATCGCTAGTCAATAAAATAATCCATTATTATTCAACAATCCCTGTATTCTTTCTTAACTTGTAAAATGACACTCTCTATCTTTAGATCCGTTTAAACGCAGAATAAAAAATAGGAATTTCCGATTTTACGTTAAAAAGTTTCAACCGACATTTAAAGAAAGAGAAGGAGGAAACGACAAAAAAAAAATTAACAATGGAAGTGAAAGAAGAAATAAGGAAAAAAAAGAAGAAAACAAATATGTCAAGTTGAGATAGTAACAAAAATTAAAACGTGATGAAAAGCATGTGGAATGAAGACGAAAATCCATGCTGTATGACCAGCCTATACTACCCTCCGAACTGGAAGATTCCATTTGCTTCCGCATGCTGCTCACCCCCCGAGAATTGGTCGAGTCTAAATGTGCAGCAATGTTTGTTTCTTCTTGTCTCGGTTACTTTTCGTTCGCACCTGGTTTCTCTCTTCTCATTAACCACTACAAATCCACAGATTCGCCAGGCACTTCAGGTAGGCAATATAATCAAAGACTCGGAACTTTTATTTTTTGATCTTCCACGTATATGTGTATCTTGAAATAACTAAAAGCAAAAATAATGAATGGGTGGCTCTCTTGTTTTTTGTTATTTTTTTTTAATAGTTTGTTTCGTTTTTATTTACAAATCGGCCTTTTCTTTTTCGTTTCATTTAATATCTGCCTTTTTCTTAAAGTTTTAAACAAAAAGTACAGTTTTTATTAGTAAAGATTCCTAAATACGAAATTAAAAAAAAAATACACATCTTCACCATTTATTGCTTGAGTAGAATTCTTGATGATGCTTGCAAAGAGAAGAGAATTTTCTCTTGCGGTTAAGGCAGGAATTTCCATTCGAACAATGAATAATGCCTAAAGAATTGCTTATTTTCTGATCTTCACCAATGATTTAGTTAAGAAGATTTTTTTATTCTAATATTTTTAGAAATTATAGTCTTTAATAATTCCTTAGAGGTCGATGGTCTGTCATACATGTGAATTGTTTGTATACAATAAAAATAAATCGGGCATGTCAAAAATTATTTAAACGAATTATTAAAGCATAACCTGCTCTTTAACAAAAAAACAAGTTTTGACGCTTAAACAATCACAGAAAACGCAAATAACGGTTCATTAAGTGTATATTAATTAGCCTTTTTTTTTTCTTTTTTAAAATGGTATTTAATAATTTACCTCTAAAAAGAAGCCTAATTAAAGATTTACTTAAAATAATCAATATTGCTTAATTCAACTTCTAAGGTTTAAAAATTCTTTATTTTGACAACAGAAATATTTCTTTTTGTTGGTTTTTTGGATTTGAATTTTTAAAAAAAAAAAAATAATAAAATGCTCCCCCTCTCCAGTTTGCAGTTTGAATTACAATAATTTTGTTAAGTAATAAAATAAAAACTACAATTTTGTAGTGAATAAGGAAACTATAACTGATAGTTCTTTAATGAAAATTAATTAAAAATAAAAATGAAAAGGTAAAAATTTTGTTTATTAAAAAAAGTGTTTGTTTACCACAACAAAAATGTTTCAAAATTAAAAAAACAAACTTTAAAAATCAATTCTTTTCGTTCGCCATTAAAATAAAACTGAATTAAATGATTCTTCTTTGTTATTTGTAAATGAAATGATTATTTTTATTTGCAAACAAATAAACTAAAATCTATATTTTAGTTACTAATAACTGTAAACCCGAAAAAAAACTCTCACTTCTTTTTATTTTAGTGACTGTTAGTCTTTCGTTTTAAGAAAAAGTTTTGTTTTTTGTTTATTTTTTTTTTTACGTACTCTGTCAAAATCAAAGCCAATTTTAAATATTTTAAAACCCTCATTGCTTCTTTTTAAAAACTAAAAATCGAGCCAGTCCAGTTTGCATTAAAATTTAAATGAAAAAATAATTTTAAAGTATTAATGAAAACCACTTATTGTCTCTGCTGCGCGTAAAACTTTATATAGGAAAATCAATGTTTTCTTTTTTGCATGCTTTTTCAAGAATTTGTTATTTATTGTATGCAGAAAAAATTGTCATTGATTTTAAATAAATTATTTGATAATAAAAGAAATGCTTAGACTGGCACAAGTTGACAAGACCATAGAACAGTAAGAACATGTAAGAAATATCGGGTCCCTTTATCTACCGTATTGTTTTTTTTTTAGTAAGATAACTTTGTATTGGAGTTGAAAGTTCGATTCTAAATAGTTACTCCTTTTTTCTTTACTCAGCTTAAATAAGTAAATATTATATTCAACTTTGGCTCTCCTAATTTCGACCACACTCACCCAGCTGATGATATTGGCTTCCGGCTTGAAAAAAGTCGCATGTCTTTCTTCTTTGCGTGTCCTGACAATTGACAAATTCCAATCATTGAATTCTACGCGCGTTATTAACAACTCCTTAATTCATAACTGAATAGTGAATTGAATAATTAATGTAAAAACTTTATTATTACTCCGTGTTTTCTCTTGAGGAAAATAATGAAATCTTAGGTTACGTTTTATGGGACATTGTCATTTACATTTATGATGATTTTAAAAAGAAAAAAAAAAGAAAATGGTTATTTCCAATTTCCACGTAAGACTTTTTTCGTGAAACTGGCTCGTCTATTTCTCAATTTAAATAAGTAAACTTATTCAATTAATTTAACCACCACGTTAAAATTGTTGACTTTATTAATTTTACACTTAACGTTTGAATTTTTATTGCACTGTTTTGTTTTGTAACCTAAAATAAAAGAAAAATGTACAAACAAGGAGACGACTCAAGAAGAAGTCTTCATGCGTTACATAATTTATCACTTTTCTTAGAAAAGTGATTATGAATTAGAAAGTCATTTTAAATCAAAATCACTTAAAAAGAAAAATGGTAAAATTATTTCGATGTCTGGTATGTTCTTGGTTGGAGGAGGTTAAAGTGATTCGTCTTTTTTTTTTAAGAACACAAAATTTACTCCAAAGTTATCTTTTTTTTCTTCCTCATTTCTTACAAATAAAAACGCAACTTATCAAAACAATTTCTGCAAAATTATAAATCTGTTCTAACTTCAAAAGTTCTATAAAATTTACAACACTATTGTTGAATTTTTAGTTTACTCTTAAAAAAAAAAATTGTAGAAAACAAAAGTGAAAAATAAAAATATTGTAAGAATTTAATATTTGTTCTGAAAACATCAAAATTAATGCTGCCATTCTCTTTCTTTAGTGAGGGTGCTTACATTTTTTTTTTTTTTTTAGTCTTCTGTCACAGGAATTTTCAACAAGAATTATAGAAAATGCTTAAAGACTGAAGATAAGGCTGTGTTTGGGGAAGAACTTTTTCACTATATTTCTCAACCAAACTTTCATAGGGTTTTTATTTATTTATTTATTTTTAAGTATAATTAATAAAGGCAATGAACTTGTAACATTTTTGGGAAAAAATCAAGGGTCTTATGAATGTGGTGGAATAATGGATAGTGGTTCAGATTGAGGAATCAGAGACGAGTTCAAATTCCATTTGAATCCATTAAATTTACTTACATGCTAATATATCCTTGGGAAATGATCACCTAAGCATGTATCATACATGGCACATAACTGACTGACTGACATGAGTAATAATCTTTCATATAAACTTCCACTAATTTTTATAAAATTAAAAATGTAATTTTCTTTTTATGTAAAGGTGTATAAGTTTATTTTCAGTGGATCGATATTTGCACATAAGTAATTAGGATTTTCACAAATTGACCTTATAACAGAATTTGACTGGAAATAGGGTAAGAATTGTGTGTGGTTATTTTCAAGACACTGAAACAAGAAATGTAACTATTAAATTAATTTGCTTTAAATGATCAGAATGCTGTCCGAAAGATCTATACCAATATTTCATTGATTCATAAAGGTGTTTATGTGAAATGATATAAGGAACTCCTTGGAATATTAGGAAAGCTTGCAAAGATATTTGAATAGTTTTGTTTCCTCTACTGATAGAGAATGACTTAAAAACAAAAAAATATGGCTGACAAGGTTACATTTTTTTCACTGGGTTTATTTAACCTGTACAGCAAGTAAGAGGGTAAGAAAACCTACCATGATTTATTATTGACAGATATATGCTGTATGGATGAATATGTTGATGGCAAATTAAGAAAGAAAACTGAGAGAATTATTAAACAAGGCAGCTGTGGATAGCATAAAGGAGTAACCATTATAAGATAAAATATATGGTTGTCAGCAAAAGAGACTGGATTAAATTGTCAGTGAATTTTGTGACAAAATAATTGTGTGTTCAATCCCTGCGTTGGGCAGTGTATACTTGGACTCAGTGGAAACAAAGCAAGCAATAACTGAGCAGTACTAAAAATAAGAACTAAAGGAAATATCCCGGGACATGGGCAGGGGAATAAGAACAGTCTACCTCCTCTAGATTAAATAATGGGTGCAGTTTGTAGGTTACCTGGATCAATACACACCTGATGAAGGCTGGAGGGTGCAGTGACTATAACGTTCTGATAACAACAATCCAAATGTAAATAAATTGCTTTTGTTCATATTCAACAACCCTTTTTTTTTTTTTTTGTCTCTATCCTCTATATTATATCCTTGAGAAGATTATGATCAAGATAATTGGTGATGGCACAGGGTAAGTTGGATTCATGCTTTCTCCAGAGGGACTAGTGCTAAAGTGTTAGTGATCTCTTTAATTCTGAGACAATAGCTGTTGTACTACTAACAAACAATTTAAAGAGACAGATAACCTTTTTTGTTTTGTACTTTTTTTTTTAATCCTTACTTTCTCATTGTTTGAAACTTGATCAATGATATGAAACAAAAGCCTGTGAGAAAAACTGAATTGATCTTTTGGGAAGAAATTTCCTTTTTGCAAAATTATTATCGTAAAAAAAAAAAAAAAACCCAACATGGTTATCTAATTGTGTATAATTTAGTTGTCAACCATTTCTGCTTATGACCTTAGTTGCTTTTCAGTAATACTGTCAAGTATCTAGGCATCTCCTGTGGAATGATGGTTAGAAAGCAGTCATTTGATTCAAAAGTACGTTTGATCTCATTGAGTTTCTCATTGCTATGGTCTTTTTCCAAACTAGATGAAATGTATATATCGGATCTGGAAAGTAACCAGCCATTTATTAACAGAAAATAACCTGTAATATTCACATAATCCACAAGCTCACTTAGTGGCATCTCATTAGTAATTAAGTCATTTCTACAGAACCTTCAAATTTTCATTTTTAAAGTTCTTAAACAGCAGCTTTTCATTTTTTTTATAGTGTTTTTTGTAGCTATAATTCTGTGTATATGAATGTAGATAGATATTTCTTAAATCTAGCTTAGTTTAGTCAAAAGATGGTTGGAAAGATGCTGTTTCTGCTGGAACAGGCTGCCAGTTTTGAAAGAATATCATTAAAAGTCCTAACATGTTAACTAGACTTGAACACTTCCCAACTATCTTAACCACAGAGTAGGTTAAACATACAAAGGTACAGGTTACTTTTTCCCAGTAATCACTCTTCTCCACGTTCCAATGTTGACAGCCATTTTCTTTATTGTTGATCCTTGTTCAAAATATTATTTACTAGCTTAAAAACTGCAATATTGGGCAGCATCTGAGCTAGTTCATGTGGAAGGCTCTTGATTGGGCCTTCATCACAATAGGTAGGGAGGAGTAGATGCAATAAGCAACAATAAACTACAGAAGAGCTTAAAATTATAGGTCCTTACTTTCTGTACAAACAATTATTTTTATTTCATGGGTGACTTTTGCTAGATTTTGCAATTAATTTTCAATTATCTCTAAATTTATTTTGAAGTTATGAAAATTGTTATTATACAAAAAAAATTGTCACAAAAAGTAACATAAAAAAATTGCTGAAAACAATCGCAGTAATGAAAACTTGAGAATCTAAAATTTCAGTATTGTGGGTCTAGATCTGGCCTGGAATCTTTTTAATTTACTCACAGTCAGCCTGATTCCAAAATGGTATGATATGTTGGGCTATGGCCTCTAGCAGTAAAGTTGAAAAAGTAACATTTGCATTTATTATATAGATTGGATAACACACCGATTATATATTTCTATTTAATTCTACAGTTCACCCAATAAAAAGTTTGGGAGCAACTCAAGGTAGAGCATTACTGTAAAAATCGTTATGATAAATGCGGTGTAATCTGGGTGAAAGTGCTAGGAAATGAAGATTATGAGGATAAGGAAGATAGATAGTAATTGTCCTTTGATTTCAGGTCGTTAAGCTTCTAGTACTCGGGGAAGTATCCATATGTGAATTTGTTCCCTAAAGTAGCAGTTCTTGGAGACTGGGGGAGCTATCTGAGTAGTACTTTTCCCCTGATTTATACTGATATATCCTGACTAATGTCTTCATGTTATAGTCACAATATTTTTACTGTTGTACCCTTCAGTCTTCTTCAGGGGTCTGTCATAGATAACCATATTGGCTAAGTGGATACATTTATCCAGTTCGCAAGAGTTCAATATCTGAGCTGGTTAATGCAAAAAGATAATCTCTTTCAGTGGTGGACTTAAACAGCATTAGAAATTAACTAGGAAAGAAATGCCTAATTGTTTTGTTTGTGTATTTATTTATGAAGCTGATCTTTATTTGACACAAGGCTACATTAGGAGTGGAGCACATTGTGACGATCAAGCCCATTACACTGGTGAGGTCTTTTTAAGATAAGCTACTGCATTACAGCAGGTGACCTTGCTTGTTTTGTATAAGTTTATTCATGTCTTTCTTCTTGTTAATATATTTTTCCTTCTCTATCTGAGGCACTGCTTTCTGGCATTATTATTTTGTGGGTTAGGAACAGAGGCTTTAATATTGCTCTTTTGAATATATTGAAATATTTGCAAAATAAACTTTGACTTTTGCTTATTAAATATTGATTATTTATAAGCATGTTTTTCCTTTTCAATTTTCTGTTTCTTTTACCATTTACTAAATCAAAACACTTCAGAGTCGGATTACATTTCAATCAAGTGAACTTTATATTATAATCTGGAATTAATGGTGAAATTGTTTTTTTTCTTTAATTCCGTCTTGGTTAAGAGCTTTATATATAATGCCATGTTTTCAAAAAAGACATTCAAAGCCATATTGTAAGGATATTGGTGGATTCATTTTTACAGATTGTCAACCCATTGCAGGTTATTTAAAGCCAGAAAATGTTTTTTAGATTGTAAGAATTTTTTAGGTATTAATGGTTTGGTGATACAAGTCCTACTAATCAAACCATAGCTGGTGGGGAGGAAGTGGAGTCGTACCTTTACCAAGGGGATTTGCACATAAGTGAATATAATGAACCCAATGGGAATTGGAGCTCAGCTCTCTGATTAACAATTCCAAGCACCACCTACACCTCCAAGCTTACAGAACCTGGTATTCCCAAGCAGTCACCTATTTAGGTACTGACCATGCTCAATGTTGCTTAACTTTGGTGGTCATGTGGAAACTGGTTTCTTCAACATTTTATGGCCATAAGCCCAAGGAATGCTGGGATAAGTATATGAGATCCCATGATGAGCACTTTGGAAAGGATTGCATGGGAACCGGTATTTCAATGTGATATGACCATAACCTTGTATAGTAAAGAGTCCTTCTTTAAAATATTAGACTTATATATTTGAATTAACACTTGTGGTTTTATATATTTTATAAAATTTTCTTGATACTTTCTTACTCTTCATTCTTCAAATTATGATAATCCCAAACAAGTTTAGATTCCTATACCACAGAAAGTGGTTGCGTCACATAGCAATACCTATATCATTCAACTACAGAAAGCTGTCATAACCAAATAAATCTTATCATTTAATAGTAAACATTGTCATATTTAAGTTTTTTACTATTTAGATCAATTCGATCTGCTGTCTTTCTTTGTGTTGTCTAAACAGCCTGTTAAAGCTTTTCTCAATATTTTCATTATTGAACAATTTGAAATAACCTCCCCAAACTGGGGAATGATTTGACTGTGTGAGTTGCTTATGTTATAACAACATCACTAATGTTGATTATGATGATGATTGTAAGCACTTCCGGTCACACTAGGGAAAACTAGGATCAAGATTGATCCAACAAGGAGTTTGAATAATAAAGTTTTTAAGTTTACCACATCTTGTGTAATCTTTGTGTTGCTTCAAATTTTTAGTGATCAGTCTCTTAAAACTTACCTTTCCACCCTAAGGCCAGTGGAACAGCTTACAAACTGTTCCATCATGCCAAAAACGATAAATAAGACGTCTTTTAACAATCAAAGCCGGAAGCTCCGCCACCACCGCATAGGATAGTGTTGTAAAAGACTCGCTAAAACTCCAATTTTTATACTGTTGTAAAATTGGTTTTTACTGAGTGCCACACAATTCTGGCTTTGTGCCAGACTAAGCTAAATAAATATATCTAAGTATTAAAATTAGCATAAACATGTACATGTGTTGATAATTTTATTGCAGTGAAAAGATATACTTAGGTCCGTGGCATTTATAACTTATCACAGCTGCTGTATATTTAGCAAATGCAGAAGATTTTGTGTTGATGTCAAACATTCAGCATTAGAAAATGGATTCCTTTTTTAAAAAAATTTCTTTTCTTTTTTTTCTTTTTTTTTTTTGCAACAGATGAGCAAGTTTCGTTTGCAGTTATAAAAATTCTTGTATTTGGGTCACTTCCCAAGATTTGACCAAATGACCCAGCAACAGATATATATATATATATATATACACACACACATTTTAAGACATTTCATAGAAAATATGTGTCCTCCGGATGCATATTGCCGGTAAATGTTGTTAATACTGTTTATTAAAAACAGACCATTTACTTAAATATTTGTATCTATATATATGTATATAAAAAAAAAAATTTATATATATGTTGCACCGGCCTCTAACACAAGGGAATTACATCGGTTCTCACTATATATAATGCTAGTAATACCTACCTGGTGTAAGCAGCGACAATACTACAACTGCCTAGCTGAGTAGTACCCGTTTCCTACCTTTGTATCTGTGATGTTAAATACACTTGTTCTTTAAACCAACTTCGACTTGATTTTCTTATTTTTACTATTGTGCCACGACACAACAGATTGGTGACGTCGGAATCGAAACGATATCACCGCAGACAATCACCTAAAGTGATTGAAATACAAGGATTCGCAAGATTTTTATGGCAAAACACCTTCGTCATTTCGAACAGATATGTGGATACGCAAGGATTAATAGCAAATTAATTACTACAATAGTAATTTGGCGACGTAAAAAAAAATTATTAGAAACAACCAAAAATTTGCTACCAAAAGTCTACAGCGTGAGAACGCGAATAATATTGTCAATTATAGTTGAAAATACTGACACAAAGGATTGCAAAAAAAAGAGGTTTTTTTTTTTTTTTTTTTTTTTCTTTACAAGAAACCAGAGTTTTTTTTTGTCACGGTAAGATTTTTTTTTTTTCTCCTCTTCAAAGTTTGTCGAGTGAAAAATATATATTCACGTAAGTCATTTGTGCTTAAGAAAGTCTGTTAAAAATTCGAGTCATATTTGTGCAAAACCACAAAGAGGTTGGAAAAGATTTTTGTGACTTTCCCATTAGTCGACACTCCTTAAAGTGACAGATTTTTTTTGTTTTTTACGAGAAATACATATTTTTTGTTTGTGTATTAGTTGAGCAAACTAATTTTAGTAAGCAAGCCTTGGGAAAACTGATTTGTTTAATACAAGTGTAAACTGTATGGTGCATAAATTGAATTCGTACCATGGACGCAGAATTAAGAGAATCTCTTCTTCAATTGTTCAAATTTCAAACGGAACAAAGTCTCGCGTTGCAAAAGCAACAACTTCAACGACAACTTGAAAGTGAGGAGAAATTTAAAAAAGAGTTGTTGGAACAACAGAAACGCGTCGAACAAATCTTTATGAAAACACAGGAGGAACAGAGGAAACTTCTGGAGGCAACACAGTTAACGAATGCAAGCGAGAATCATAACGCATTGTCCCAGACGGCTGTGTGGAACGCTATTGAAAGTTTCAATTATAATCCAGAAGACAATGTCACGTTTGCTCATTTCTATAGAAGATATGAGGATATTTTTTGTATCGGATTGCGTACATGGACAGATGCTAAAAAAGTTAGGTTTCTGCTAAGAAAATTGGGAACTGCCGAGCATACAAAGTTCGTGAATTTTATCCTTCCAAAAAGACCAGCGAGTTGAACTTTCAAGAGACAGTTACTCTACTAACAGAACTGTTTTCTACAAAAACTTCTCTTTTTCAGGAGATATAAGTGTATGAATGTCACTAGAAGAGAGGAAGATGATTACACTACTTATGCAAGTATTGTAAAACAAGCATTGCGACGACTTTAAACTGGAGGAATTATCATCAGATAATTTTAAATGTTTAATATTTGTGCAAGGGCTGGTTTTAGGTAAAGACGCTGAGATCAGGCGTCATGTTTTAAATAAACTCGAAAATGAGCCGAACAAAGCTTAGCGGAAGACTGTGAACGGTTTGTTGCGTTGAAACAGGACAGTCGTGATATAGAGGAAAGCGGAGTGTCGCACATTAAAAAGGTCCATCAGAAGAAAAATTTAACTTCAAAAAATAACCAGAGGAAAAAACAGGGAAAAGATCCACCTGGACCATGTTGGAGGTGTGGAGATAAACATTGGTACAATGAGTGTCCCTACAAATTCAAACAATGTGACAACTGCTACCAGAAGGGGCATAAGGCATCACATTGTAGGAAAAAATCTGGTAGAAAGAAGACATCCATTAAACTAACGAAAATTGAACCTGAGGAACGAAATATCCAGAAATTTGTACAGGTCAAAATGTTTAAAAAGTAAGACTACAGCTTGATAGTGGGTCTGATATTTCCATCATTAATATACAGACATGGAAGAAGCTTGGGAGACCCACTATGATTAAATCACATAAAACGGCGAGAAGCGTCAGTGGCGAAAAAATCACCTTCGAAGGAGAATTATTGACGAATATTTCTTTTCAGAATAAGACCGAAAAAGCGAAAATTTTTGTCATGCGAAAATCAAATGACCTCTTTGGAACGGATCTGTTTGAAAAATTTAGACTATGGGATTTGCCTTTTAAGCTCTTTTTGTCAAAAAGTTGAGGATTCGAATGTGGAGGCAGAAAAACTTAAGAGGGAGTTAAAAGAGAAATTTCCAGACATATTTACAGGTGGTCTTGGAAGGTGTACAAAAGCGGTAGCAAAATTTGAAGTCAAAGAAAATGAACAGCCAGTGTTCAAAAAGAAAAGAAAAGTTCCATACGCTGCTATAGAACAAATAGACGGTGAATTAGAAAGACTCGAAAACATGGGTGTCCTCGAAAAAATTGATCACAGTGAGTGGGCTACGCCAACAGTTTACATTAAAAAGAAGAGCAAGAAGATTAGGGTTTGTGCCGATTTCTCAACAGGTTTAAACAATGCATTAAAGGATCACCATTATCCCCTTCCGAGCCCTGAAGAAATATTTGCGAAACTGAGTGGAGGGAAATGTTTTTCTAAAATCGACCTCAGTGATGTGTATTTACAAATCCCAGTCAATCAGGAGTGTTCAAAGCTGCTATGCATCAATACCCAGAAGGGATTATACAAGTTTAACAGACTTCCTTTTGGGGTCAAAGTCGCCTCTGCGATTTTTCAGCAAACAATGGACATGATGTTAAGTGGGCTGGACTTCACAGTAGGGTACCTGGACGATGTGTTAATGAACAGCGCTAGCAAAGAACAACACAAAGCTCATGTAAACCAAGTATTCAAAAGGATCCAGGATTATGGATTTAAACTGAAACAGGAAAAATGTACCTTTTTCATGGAAAAATAAAATACTTGGGGCAAATTATCGATGAATATGGAAGATGGCGGATCCAGATAGATCGAAAGTGCAATAAGGGACATGCCTGCTCCAGAAAATATTGCGTCTCTACAAAGTTTCTTAGGGTTGGCGAATTATTACAATGTATTCGTGCTAAATATGCATAAACTAAGATCACCCTTAAATGAATTGTTAAGGAAGGACCAAAAATGGGTCTGGATGCAAGAGTGCGAAGAAGCATTTCAGGAAATTAAAGATATATTAACGTCTGACTTGTTTCTGGCACATTATAATCCCAAGTGTGATATTATAGTTGCAAGCGATGCCAGTGCCTATGGCATAGGAGCATGCATACTACACAAAATGGATGATGGAAAAATAAAACCCATAGCCCATGCATCCCGTTCACTTTTACTAGCGAAAAGAACTACTCGCAAATTGAGAAAGAGGCGCTAAGCATTATATTCGCAGTAAAGAAATTTCATCGTTTCTTACACAGACAATTTTTGTTACAAACAGATCACAAACCTTTACTAACGATTTTTGGATCGAAAAAGGGACTACCACAGCATACGGCGAAAGATGGGGTACCATTCTTCTGAATTATAATTTTCAAATGGAGTATGTACCATCTAAAAAACTTGGTAATGCAGATGGCTTATCAAGGTTAATACTTAAGCACACAGAACCATTGGAGGATATGGTAATAGCAGACATTCAAGCGGAAGTTGAAGTAAAAAATACTTTATGTGACACGATAAGAGAACTTCCAGTAACGCTTGATGAGATTAAGAGTAAGGCAGAAGTGGACGAATTTATTATAAGCACGAAAGAAAAAAATCAACAGTAACCAACTGGATGAGGAAATTTATTTAATTTGTGATAACGTCCTGTTATATAGCGACAGGGTCGTAATTCCTACGACATTACAGAAAAGAATGCTCAAGGAATTCCATGTAGGACATCCAGGCATATCAAGAATGAAAAGCCTTATGCGCTCTTTTCGCTTTTCTGGCCAAACATGGATAAGGATATAGAAGAAAAAAGTCAGGGAGTGTAGAGGATGCGATTAGCTATGAAAAGCTCCTCCGACTCAATTCGGATCGTGGACAAAACCGACCGACCTTGGTCGAGAATTCACTTGGATTTTGCTGGACCGTTAGATGGTTTCTACTATCTCATTGTTATAGACAGTCTATCTAAGTGGCCGAAAGTACTGAAATGCAAGAACCCCACATCCAAGGCAGCTATTAACTTCCTGTATGAACTATTCGCTAGGTTTGGAGTTGTAGACTGCATTGTCACAAACAATGGAACGCAATTCACATCTACCGAATTTAAACATCTCTGCAAGGATTATCTAATCGAGCATATAACCTTTCCACCATACCATCCATTCGTGGATACGTTCAAGAGAGCCCTGAGAAAGGCTAGTGGATCACCGACAGATAAGTCAATCCAACAGTTCTTACAAGTTTACAGGGTCATTCCGAATGCAAACATCGAAACGTCGAAGACACCTGCTGAGGAAATGTTCAGACGCAAGGTTAGATCAATTTTTCACAAGTTGTTACCAAATCAGGATAGGCCAAACCTCAAAAAACCAATAACAAAAAAATGGTATAAAGTTGGCAAAAGAGTTTTCTACAAGATGCATAGAAATAATAGGACCTTTTGGGAGTCCGGCACTATTGAGAAACAAATAGGCAACATGGTCTATATGATTAAGGGACCAGATTTCGTGCACAAACGTCACACTAACCAAATCCGGCAAAGATACTCGAACAGTGAGGTGACCAGATCGCCCAAGGAGGACATCATGGACACAGTGTTTGATACTTTTCAGGTGCCCATACCAGAGACAGCTCCTGAGAATAGGAGGTCAGAAAGAAAACGCAAATCAACAGAGTTGATTAGGGTGAACCCAAAACAAGAACGTTATTAATTCCCAGACGGGATATTTTCAGAGGGGGGTGTTGCACCGGCCTCTAACACCAGGGAATTACACCGGTTCTCAATATATATAGTGCCAGTAATACCTACCTGGTGTAAGCAGCGACAGTACTACAACTGCTTAGCTGAGTAGTACCCATTTCCTACCTTTGTATCTGTGATGTTAAATACACTTGTTCTTTAAACCAACTTCGACTTGATTTTCTTATTTTTACTATTGTGCCATGACACAACAATATATATATTTTTTTTTTTTTTAACTAAAATTGTTTTAGCAACCCTCATATATTCTACCTACTGACATATCCATCTAAAAATAGCAATTACCAAAATCCTTGAAAGCTGATAAAGTAATAAAAAAATAATGAAGCCTCAAATATGCTGTACCTCATTCCAAACAAGTCTTTCCCTCTTGAGGCCAGTGTATTAACAATGAGGAAGATTATGCTGATGCCATAGGCACTCATAGTTGGTATAAGAATGATCTTAAATAATCAACATCCTATACCATGTGTTCCAAGAAGTAGGACTCGGATAAACTTTTCCAAAATAGAAATTAGACACCTATCCTGAATCCATCATAAAAATTCAAAATGTTGAATTGATAATGATAAATATCTTTGTGTATGGATTAGTTATAACAAATTTAGTATAAGAGAGAAGGAAATTGAGCCCAGGATAGGTTACACCAGGGGGTATTTTGAGCAACATCATATGTTACAAAACCAAGTCATGTTCTTAAATAGCCTCATGAGATGTAGACTTTTATATGGATGTCATACATAGCATCTGGTCCATTCAGAAATGTTTAAACTATCAGCTGTATACAACTGTTTTCACAGGTCAAAGGTTAAAAATAACTTCAAATGAATGAATGCTTTAGGTCATAAAGAAGTCAATTCTTTATGGGCCCTATAGATTAGAACTGCAAAATCATATGCAATGAGCTATACTAAATAACAAAAAGCACATCACATGAAGACTTCCAATAGCAGCAACCACAGAAATGGGTAGCACTCATAAATAGAAGAGAATATAATCAAATCAAGATGTTAACTTTTTACATTACCAGAAACTAATGTTTAGAAGGAAATGCGTATCAGTATTAGAATGAGCAATAACAGTGCTCATGAGAAATTTGATTTCTTTAAAGTCTGTTTTAATAAAAAGGTATTCTAAATTTCAACCAATAGTAACAACATAATAATAATAATAATAATAGTTACATAATTTTCACCATTGATTGATATGTTTGTTTCAACTCCTTATGGGTCATTCAATACCAAAATTTAATTTTCTTGGGACATTTGACGTAATAAAAATGTTATTTTACTTTCGCAGTTGAATACGTTTTAGATGATTCTCAGCTTCTGTGCATGTTTGTGTGAATATAATTACTAGAGTTGGTGATGTGTGTTTTTTATGCTGTAGTTTTGTTCAAATTATTTTTGGAATGCAGTTTAATTTCTTTAAGAAATTATAGGATATTATATGGATTAATGTTATGAAAGTTTTCATGTTGGGTGGCTGATTTTGTTTAGCAGTATTTCAACATCTATGGCTTATTTAATGGCAAAATCAATCTGAATATTTTGAACTATTTTATGGATTCAACTAAATATATTTTGAATGCAATTGTATGCCTTCAACTACAGACAAAATGTATTGTTGGTCATTTTACTATAAAAATGTATTTTTATAATTTTTAATAGTGTTTTGTTTTTGTTTGGGGTTCACTATTTGCCTATAGCGGTTACCTTAACAGGTGGTTTCACATTCTTCAAAGCCTCTGATCAGAAGCCTTGCTGCCAGATGTAGTTTATCATCATACCCACTATTCCCTAAAACCTGTTAGCACTAAATGTCTTGCAAATATTTCAACTAATCCTGCTTAAATATTGCATTTTTTCACTCTGATGTCATCCTCTTTAATTATCATTGATTTTGTTATATAAGTTTATCTTTACAGAAACAATTCTAAAACTCATTTCACTTGAAAGATGAAACCTTAACTTTGTAGCTGTGATCAACATGTTTCGACACTAATATGTGGTGGGGTGGGTCATTGCTTAGGTAGATTTCTAGTCTTTGTTAATATGATTATTAAACATTTGGTTTTTCTAAAACACTTTGAACTTTGATTTTGATAAAAATCTCAGTAGCTTACAACTGGTTTTCATTACTATGTTTAAATCTTTTCCCTTTCTACATTATGATTGACTTCTTTGACTTTCATAACACCTTTTTGTATAGGATAGAATTTCCTGTATGTACCATGTTGTAGTATTGCCATTCAAAAGAATCCAAAATAGGTACTATTGTTATTCATTCATATCAAACATAACTGCCATGGGGATTCCAATATTGATTTTATATATATATATATGTGTGTCTTCCTGTGACAAATCAATATATTGATTTTTTTTTAGTCATGGATTGAGTAACATTTAAATAGAATTGTCCTTTTTTACTTTAAACACTACACTCCCAATAAATTTTTTTGATTACCCTTTTTTTTTTTTTTTTTTAGTTTTCTTAACTCAGCCAGGCAAAGATACACATTTCTATTTGATGAATCAATTAATTTTCCTTCTTTCTAATTAGATAAACTTTGTTTTCATATTTGATCATACCTAATCTCTCTTTTATGTCTGGGAATCAGATTAACAACTTTATATTTGCAATAACTACTTTAAATCCATCTGATTTATCAATGTTGGTTTTTTTTGTTTTGTTTTTTTTTTTGTCCCTATCAGGTTAAAAAATACTTGCTGGTTTAAGTCAAGTGGTAAAGTCAAACAAGATAGTTTGAAGAGATTATAAATATCTATCGTCATAACAAGAAAATTTCTCTTAAACCAACGGGTTATGTTTACAGAATGATGAAAATAATAATTTTCTTATATGCAATTATCAAATTGCAGTAACATTGCCATACATGAACTTTATGAAAATGATGACTTTTTCTTTCAACAAGATTTACACCACCATTCTAACCAGCAAGACGTGCAAGCTTAATGAGAATGTGCAAGAACAGTGGCTAGGTTGAGGAGGTGCAGTCAAGTCCCCCACCCACCCACATTTGCCTGATTTAATACCTGCCAACTTGTACCTGGGGTGGGGGTGGAGAGACACTAAAGAATGTTGTGTATTAGATAAAACTGACTACATTGGTGGTCCTTAGATAAGAAATTGAGAATACATGTTCATCAATCCCACTGGACACTTTGTCCAAAGTTGGCCAAGCTGTAGTTTGGCATACTAATAAATATCTGTCACTTGTGATTGTAAAGTCCAAAGATAATTTGTATTACTTTTGTGATGTCTGAATAAATTTAGTATTAAAATATCTATACAAGTTTTACCTTTCCTGAAGTGTGTATACATTATTTTGGTTGTGCGTGTACACACACATATATATATATATATATATATATATATATATATATATATATATATATATATATATCCAGGTAAAATGAGAACAAATGGAGCATAATTCCACTGTATGTAACATTAAATTTAAAAGAGGGCTCAATACAGTGTAGAGCTAAAGATTATTTATTTTAGGATATTAAAACTTGTTAAAGATCACTACACAATTACGATCATATTTCAGCACTACGAATATGTCTCCTTAGGTGATGTTAAACTACTAGCGAGTGAACGATTAATTAATTAGTATTAATTGTTTAACATCGCCTGAGGAGACAAATTTGTAGTGTTGAAACATGATTGTAATTGTGTAGTGATTTTTTTTAAACATGTTTTTGTTTAAATATCCTAAAATTTTATATATATATATATATATATATATATATATATATATATTATGAAATGGACAAAGTCTGACAATTATTTTAAGACATTTTTTATGTTTATATATTCTTTTTATAGATACAGGAAAGCACATCATGCTATATAACGGTTCCATATAGGATACAGGTTCGATTCCTGTTGGAGGATGCATATTTTCTATGAAAATTTCTTGGACATTCAGGCCGGTAAATATCGTTAATACTGTTTATTATAAACAGAGCATTTACTTAAATATTTGTATCTATAAAAAGAATGTATAAACATTAAAAAATGTCTTAAAAATATATATATATATATATATATATATATATATATATATATATATATATATATATATCTGACGTTCACTCAGTACAATATTTGACAGTCACTCAATGTAGAGGGCTACTATTAAAATGGTTATGATAACTGAGGTTTTGATATAAATGAATATAAAAACATTATGAGGACAAAAGTCTGAAAAGTGAGGATGAAACAGTTATAGTTTAGATATGCCAACAATGCTATATTGTTTTGGTCTAGTCAAATATGCCCTAGAGCAATAGAATAGGTTGACTATTTTTTTTTTTTTTTCAAGCATCTTTAGCAATGGATTGTATAAATGAATTCAACTTTAGGCCCAGAGTGATGTTGAGACCCAATGGATGTTCAAATCATGAACCCTCATTGACATTGGAAATGTTCATTATGATTGAAGGAGACTCAAGATCTGATCAGTTATGATGAAACAATATTAGCTTGGTTTTTGATGTATCAAAAATGTGCTGCCTTTTGGAGTTAACCACTTCACTGTAGCATAACATAACTAAAAGAATTGTATATTTTCTTACAGTGTATTAGACTGATGGAAAAATTTCCAGAATTTTTTTTTACAAGATCTATTTTCATTTAAATTCATAGCATCATTATTCAGTCATCTAAATATTTTTCTTTGCTTTCTGTGGCCATATATCTTTTATTTTTATTTTTTCTTAATGGAATTTTACATTCCATCATTGAAGAACAATTCCACTTGATAAATTCTTTGAGAAATTTTTCAATATTTTTAACTTTTTGGAATGACTGATCAGGAAAATGTTGCATGGAATAAAACTAATGATAGTATAAAAATGCCAATACTTGAGAATGTCATCTACAGAAAATAACTTCTTTATTACTGTTGCTTTGCCTTGCATATATTGTTTGCTTGCTTTATATTATTTTTTTGCCCTTTTCTTTCCTTTTTCTTGTTGTTGCTTATTGCAAATTTTGTCAATTCTGTTTGTTAGGCAGTTCTGCCATTTATTTACATTTAACTATAGCCAGTGACTCTATAGTTTTCTTCATTTTGAATTCTCAAAATAAATTCACTTTTCAGAAGACTTTGTACAAATATTGCATTTCTTTTTCAACATCAAGCAAGGAAAAATAAGTGTTCAAATACTGACAAATATTTCTTTCTGTAAGTTGATAACAACCCATTTTCTAAGTTCTTGAATCTTTTCCTGATAATTGTAAATGACATACTACTACTACTGATTGATTGCACAAAGATTTAGGCTTTAGACACCCCAAAAATTTACCTAACATTATGAAGATGACACTGACAATGGTTGTATCGAGCACCATATTTGATGGCATATAAAATCCCTCTTCCCCACTGTCACACCAAAAAAAAAAAATGACTCTTAAGATAATCTTGCAGATCTTGCATTAAAAAAAGCTGTCTGGGAGGATATTATTGAACTAGACAACCAGTATTGTATCTTGTTTAAATCTCTTTCATTGTAATATTAAATGTAAATGGGGTGGAGTTTTTATGAGAGAGTGCTCTCAACCGAAACAAAAAGTGAATGACCTTGAAATATATATGCTATTCCACATATTCACCCTGCAGTCAGATCATTATGCAAGTTTCTTTAACTTTTCCCTCCCAAATTCTGATGTTTAGGCATTAAAATTCTGCTCTGCAACTGTCTTCACCTATAAATTATTCCAAACTTTCCTCCTTTTCAAATTCTTTAAAATTTGGAAGCAGAAAATTATCAGGTGAGTTGGATGGATGGTCTATGTACTCAAACCCTAAACTCTTCAAAATATCCAATGGTCTTGCCAACCCTGTGTGCAGGTGTATTGTTCGAATAAAAAGAAAACACCTTTCCACAGTATTTCTTTGCTGTTTTCCTTTCAACATCACATTTAATTAACACAGCAAGTTAGAGTAATATTCTTCATTAATTGTTTGAACCTTCTGAAGATGTTCATCAAAATACCTTACTTATTCCAAAATTCAATGCGTCCTGAGTACGATGATAATCTACATCTGGTAGCAAGGCCTCTGATCAGGAGGTTTTGAGGAGCATGGAACCACCTCTTCTGATGATGTTCCCAGGTCCATCCTGACTCATTGAGGTATCACCTGTTAAGATTCCATCTATGGGCAAATCGTTAACCCCCAAAACTCGGGGTCAAAACACTATAAAAGTGTAAAAATAGGTTTTAATACCAGTAATATATTATTACCAGCAATACATTTAAAAAAAAATTTACCAGTAATAAAAAATCTTGTCTTTAAATAACTCATTGAGGTTGACATGCCACAAAACAAACCAAATCAATGATCATGATCTTTCCTGCAAACATTTGAGACTTTAATTTATTTTTTTTATTTTTTTTATTTTTTTTTTTTTAAGTCATTGCATAAGTTTCATTTTGGTCTCATTGAGAAATCATTCTAAAAAAGATTATCACTAGATTGGTGAATATACTGTAAAATCAACTTTTAGAGATATTCACGCAATATAACTTCTGGTTAGCATTCAAACATTTTGGTACTCACTTAGTAGACAGCTTCTACAAAACCAATTGCTCATGAATTATAAACCCAATATGTTCACTGGATATTTGTAATGTCTCAGGAATTAATTCAACCAAGATTTACATTATTCGGACTATTATCCTCATCTTTGTCACCATATTTATTACAATGTTTCGGCTGTTGTACACTCCGGCCTTCTTCAGGTGGTGGCATACAATGGCCGAAACGTAATAAATATGGTGACAAAGATGAGGACAATAGTCCGAATAATGTAAATAGTGTACATAATACCTCATCTCAGAAATATACACAGATACCAACCAAGATTTGTTGATCAGCCAAAATTAGAGGAGAAGTACGTCCCTTCAAAGTTAATGATTAGATCAAGATAAATGCAGAGAGTTATTCTAAGTTCTTGGACAAGACATGTTATTCAAGGAGTACAGATCACAACCAAGAAGCTTTAAGCTAAAGAAAACATACAGGGCAATTCTACTTTCCATTCTACAATGCTAACTATTGCTTAACTTGCCAAAAAAAAAGATTTCAAGGTCATCAAATTAATAGAATGCCTTCTTGACTCTCAGATATTGATCCAACAGAAAACTTGTGGCATATCATGAAATGATGTAAATGAGAATGGCAAAATACAAAACAATATTCAAGCAAAGATCTATAGGAAGAAATAAAAACTGCTGTAATTAATGTTAGTGAAAAGAGTTAACCAAATAATTATCAAATTAGTTGCCAAATTTGCTTCTCTATATTGTGCAAGACATTTTTTTTTTTTTTACAAGAACCTATCTTGCATTTTTGTCTTTCATTTGTCCATGCATTGATTTTTATTGCCATATGTGGTCTAGTGTTTCTGCTATATAACTAGAGATTCTTGACAAAATCCAAAGAATCTGCAAGGTTATTAGTCCTGACCTGGCATCTTGGCTTTAATCACTTTCCCATCACTGTATAAATATTTTCAATTGTTCTGATAAGTTCTCCTCTTTGGTACCTTAACTTCACAAATTTAAGCATAGTACTAGATTGGCAGTTAGATCTCATTGTTTTACTGTTGAAATTGTTAGATCTAACCATAAGTTCTATTCTAATAGCTTCTCTAACACCTCTCGCCCATGGAAATCTTTTCAGATTTCTTGCTTTCCTGTCAACTACAATCTTCAAAAATTTAAAGTCAACATCAATCATCATCTCATGAATTCTGTTCTTTTTATTGTCCTTTCTCCTCAGTAACATTTTTCAGTTTCCTTCACTCTCAATAACCATTTGCATCTTGATGTCTTTATTGCCTTCTTAGGGAGTAATAAGAGCAAAAACTAAATGGGTGAAAGAGTAATGAAAATTATTTAAGTTCACTGATATTCTACAAATATAAATTAATAAATTCTCTATGGAATATTGTATTAATCATGTTTCTTCAGATGATATCTTTTAGCTTTATTTATAAATACAAAATTTATTTTGCATTTTGCCAAATAAAAGCTGATACTGCCCAAACAATTTGTCAGTGTTTTGAATAAGGTGAGATATAAGTGGAAACTCCTGATATATTGTGCATATAAGTATATAAGGAAGATTTACTATCATTGATTACTTAATACCAATTTTATTGTGAAAACATTTGCTTTCATAAAAAAATCAGATATAGTTTATAAATGTGTGTGTATAAAAAATATTTGAGATATAGAGGGAGCGATGGATAAATTGTCGTATAAATTATGCAAAAAAAACAAAAAAACATTGACATCTAATTTTAAAAGATATATTTACCAAAATTACACAAAAATATTTTGAAATACTAAAGAGTTAATTTATTCAATAAAATTGCCATTGGCTTCAACCATGGCCTCCAGACAACTTCAGAATCTCCTGCAACTCTTTTGGATGGTCTCCTCCTTTAAGTTGGTGAATGCTGCCATAATCCTTGCCTTCAGTTCATCTTTGGTGTTACAAGGAATTTTGTTGATCTCTTGCTCAACTGTGCCCCATACATAATAATCAAAGAGGTTGCAGTCTGGAAGTTAAGTGGCCAGATGTAAGGGGTGATGTGGTTACAGGAACTGTCTGACAGCCAAGACTGGGTTCTTCTGCTTGTGTGACATGATGTAGAGTTCTGTTGCCAGACATAAGGTCTTTCAGCAGCCACCCTCTTGACCCACATTAGCACTACCTACTTAAGGCACTTAATGTAAGCTTCTGTGTTGAGTCTGAGGCTCTGTGGGAAGATGAATGGAGCCATAACATCACCATCAATAGTATTCACTACAAATACCATGATGTTGATTTCCGAATCCACTATCCTTAGATTGACATCCAAAAACTCTGAAATGTTTGTATTGGAGCTTCCAGCACAAATGCCAAGCAGTACAGCATGCCATTTCCAAATTTCTGGTGGAGTGAATTGTGTCATGGTGCTCTTTTTTTTTTCTTTTTTTTTACAGACAGTACCCAACTGACCCTACAATGGTGTGTAGTCGACAAAAACAAACAACACATATGCATAAAATTAAAAATATAAAATGGCGACAATTTATCCATCGCACTATGTATATGTACATGATTAAAAGATTTAAAAGATTTACTTACTGATCAGTTTCAAGTCTTGACAGTTTAAAAGCATTTACAGAGTGTTATGGGTGATGAATCCTTTTCACCCCACTGCCCCTTTCCTATATATGAAATAGTACAAGCCTATCGCTATTCTGTTTCCATGACAAATATTCAGACGAGCTACATTCCTTGGTTCCACCAGTTCAGACCTTTAAAACTAAGACCCACCATAACATGCACACTCAAATCATTGTCACACCCTTTATATTTCATTGGTATATTTTATTATCTTTATATTTCATTAGTAAGACAGCTTCTTTTTGAGAACCAATACTTTGTAGAGTAGGTTCCTGAGAGGATGCTTCTCTGATTCCTAAAATCTTAACCTCTTCAAGTTTAGTCAAACATTATCTATCCTACATATTCTCATGATCTGCACTTACCTCTTCCTCTTATGTCTTTACTCAGTAATCATCTACTTTGAGTGACTCTTGGGCCTTATATTGGGTGAACATTTAATTAAAAAAATATTTCTTACAAGGTAATCACTACAATCAGTGTGTTTATCAGTCAATCTGCACAAAATTTGGCTGCTCTATGAAGTTTAATCAGAAGGAAATAAATTTTGAAAGCAGGTCATACATCATTAATGGAAAAAAAAATAAACATACTATATTACCACCCACCACAAAACAGTTTTGTCATAGGAGAAGAAGAAAATAAAGAAAGAAAAATGTGTCATTCCCTCATGACAAGCTTCTTTTCTATAAAACTTTGAGCTGACATTATAATGTTGTTCAGCAGTTGGTAGAGATTACAATTGGTTGGGGAGATTTTGTTTCTTTCTAGGACCACTCCTGCTTAAATCTTTATCAGCTAAAGAATTTGTTCTTTATGCCTCTTACATAAGAGTTTCTGCTAAACTGCTGAGCACACCTGAAAAAGAAATGAAATGAACAGCTTAATACACTTTTACCTGGCATTGCCAGATCGATTTAGTTTCTAATATCAAATTATTTTGCTTCTTTCGAAATAAAGAGCCACAGGAACACAAAAGTATCTGAACATAATTACTGTATGCTTTAGAGAATTTCCTTCCTCTGTTTATAGATGAAATCACCATAGTTTCTTATTTGTAATGATTTACAAAGCCTAGTTTAGATGTGGCTGAAAGTATAAAGCACCTAGTGAGGATTAAATTCACTTCTTTTTATGTGTCATGTCTATTTCAGGACATAGACGATCATGGCTCTCCACCTCCCTCTATCCCTTGCAGCTGTCAACAAGTTCTTTCTCTTTGCTTCCTTTCCTAGACCTTGTTCTGTCACCCACTTGCTTAAGTCCACCAGGTATGTCATGCATTGGATGCCCTTGTCTCTCTTTGACCCATGAGTATCAGATTCTCCAGGCCCTCCTTCCTCATTATGTATCCCAGAAACTTCAGCTGCCTCTTCCTGATATTAAGTATAAGTCTCCTCTTTGTTTGCAACCACTCTAACATCACATCGTCGCTCACATGCTCAGTTCATGATATCCTTAGCATCCTTCTGTAGAACTGTATCTGTCACCTCGAGTCTCTTCTTCATCTTTGAGGAAATCGTCCAACATTCACTGCCATACAGATGTTACGTAACAGTTCCGTCTTCTTTTCTTTGTTACCAAAGATATCCTCCTGTCTCGCAATACTCTGCTCAGCCTTTGGAATGTGTCCTTAGCCATCCCAATACACCTATGGATCTCAGTGCCGCACTTACCGTCCTTTGTCAAGATGCTTCCCAGGTATTTAAACTTCCACATCTGCTTGATTCTAGTGTTCCTGATCTTCAGATTGCATTTCAGGCTCATCCTCTTACTGATGCCCATGCACTCCATCTCCTTGTAGTTTATGCTTAGTCCCTTCTTCTTACTCTCCATCGCTACCTTCTGTAGGAGATTTTGTGTCTGCTATCAGTACTGTGTCATCTGTGTGTCATGTTGTTAAGAGTGTGGCTTACAATGCTAAATCTCAGTAGGATTTCTAATTCTCTCAGAACTGCTTCACTATATAGGTTGAACAGGTCAGGTGAGAAGATGTATCCTTGCCTTACACCCCTTTCTATTTTCGTATATTTACTGAACTCGTTCCCTATGTGTATGCATGCCGTATGATGTCAGTATAGGTTCTTGATTATTCTGATATCTTTCCTGAATATATTGAGGTTTCTGAACATGAATATCACATTCTTTGTTACAGTGTCTTTAACGAACCCACACTGTTGTTGTCCTATCTCTGGGTTGATTCTGCTGATGGGCTCCTCCATGTCCATAGTCACCTCGGGTGTTTTTGGAACCATATGTTGACTATTACCTGGTCATTGGCTGTGCACCTCTGCGTTCATTGCGAGTTACTAATCTGAATCTTCCTGCTATATCCCCTGCCTAGTTTGGCATTTAGGTCTTCCATGATAATGATGACTTCCTGTGATTTACACTGTTCCCTGTTTTGTTCTGTTGGTGCATACACTACTATAATAGCCACGTTGAAAGGCCTCCCTTTCAGCTTCACTACCAGAATTCTTTTGAAAAGCTGGTGGTATCCTAGAACACACTTCCTAAGTTTGCTATCTAGTATTAGTTCTACTCCTTTGTCATTCTCACTGCCTACATAAATTATACTGTGTTTGTCACTGACAAAGTTACCATTGTTTGGCCATCTGGTTTCACATTCACCTAGAATGTTGATGTTAAGCCTGTTCGTCTCTTGTTTAATATCATCAAACTGATTCCACTAATGTTTTCAAGATGCAGAGTGTATAGATCATATAAAGGAAAATTTTTGACTGAATTTCACTTCTTCAGATATGACAACAGCAAGAAAAAGGTTAAGCTACAATGTTGCATACAAGCTTCATATAATAAACTATGCTAAAGAGCATGGAAATAGAGCAGCTGCAAGATATTTGGGCCCTCCACCTACAGAAAAAATAAGTTACTGGCAGTTGCAGGAAAATAATCTATGGGCAGCGAAAAAAGGAAACTGTAACCTTTGCTACCCAGTCCCACACTAGCCTGAAATTGAAGAGGAAATTAAAACATGTGTTGTAGATGAGAGGAGTACAGGCAGAATCATTACTACAAAAATGATAAGGAACAAGGCTAGAAAATTAGCAAACGAAAAAGGGGATTCAAAACTTTATAGGAACAGAAGGATGGTGTTATCGTTTTATGAAATGGGAAGGTTTGTCAATGCGTACAAAAACATCAGTTGCACAGAGAATGCCAATTGAATATGATGAAAAAATAGTAAAGCTTAATAAATTTGTTATACATGCTCGAAAAAGAACTCCTTTTGAACTAGGCCAGATAGGAAATATGGATGAAGTCCCGCTAACGTTTGATGTTCCATCAAACAAAACTGTGAGTATTAAAGGATCCAAGACTATTACAATAAAAACTTACTTACATGAAAAGACCCATTATACAGTCATTCTTGCATGTTGCAATGATGGCACAAAACTGTCTCCTTTTCTGATTCTTAAGAGAAAAACTACACCAAAAGATAAGATACCAAGATATTTATGTTCATCCAAAAGGATGGATGGGACGAAGCTGGTCTACAGTTATGGCTATCAGTTGCTTGGGAAAGATGTCCAGGTGGACTATTACGAAAATCCTCTTTTCTGATTTGGGATCAGTTCTGAGTGCATAGGACTGAATCCATTAAAAAAAAAGTAGCAGAATTGAAGACAGAGATAGCAGTTATTCCTGGTGAACTAACGAGTCAATTGCAACCTCTGGATGTGTCTTTGAATAGACCATTCAAGCAAGGCATGAAGGAGTAATGGAACACATGGATGGCAATACCTGATCATGGCCTTACACTTATGGGAAGAATAGAAGGACCCAGCATTGCACAAGTCTGCGAATGGCTGAAGCAAGCTTGAGATAATAATAGACCAGAAATTCTTGTGAAATCTTTTAAAAAGTGTGACATTAGTAATGTGGGATGGGCTCTGTTAGGCCTACCTACCCAAAACATGCTACACATGAATGTATACAACTCCAGCTTTCAATTTAGATATGTGAAATGAACTGGTCAGGTGCTTATCTGCACAGTGACACCTGGTTATGATGAATTATATATTTGGTTGGCTAAGATGTTTGTATGTATTTTGTCAATTTTTAACTTCATTCAAAAAGATTATTTTTATTGTGACAACTGTCATTTCAGTGTGCATTTTCAAAAAAATTGAGATCTTTTTTGTGTTGATTGATTCTTATACTAAGTGACTCTTGGTTTATGTGCAGGCTAGTGACTATTCTACACTATTGGCCTATAGGCCTTGCTGGCCTCCTCAAAATTTTGCAGTGGACACAGGAAACCCTCTTAAACCTTACTCTGCAAAGTCAAGCCATCATCAAAGAAAATAAATTATTTATTTGGAATATGATCTTCAATTTTGTGTTTTCAGTTTTTCTAATGTCTGCTTTTTGTTTAGTCAGGTAGCAACTAAAATTTGTCTGGCATTTTGTTGTTCAACCAAAATGAAGATTAGTAGAAGATAGGAATGTGGAGAAAAGAAGGATTAACAAGGGTTATGTCATATACCTGAAAAAGGTTGGAAATCTTTGTAGCTGAAATGGGAAAGGTGGTGAGGCGAGCACAGATACCCCCTCATCTTAGACAATATAACAAGATTTAGGCAGAACAACAAAAGGAAATGACTGACTTTAGAAATATTATTTGTGGGGGGAAGGGAGTATAGTTGAAATTCAAAGGGTCAAATAAGGTCAACTGAAATGAGCTGAGTTTTCCATGTCCTGAATATTCAGTTTGTACAGTAAATCCTGTGCAGAAAGTCTCCAGTCATGATTTTCAAAAACTGGCTTCATGGTCTTGATTTAACTTGGCAATTAATCAGCAAAGACCTTGTTGCACATGCAGCATTGCCATTGAGTGAACTTGTATATTGTGCCACTCTTACACTCACAGTGAATATGTATCCAGTCTTCCATGGAATCTGGACATGCATCCACAGAAATTATTTAAATCAGTGATTGACAAAAAACAAGGGGTTGCTCCTCCCTTGCATACCAAAACACAACCCTAACACACCCGCATATTAAGACACACCTCGTTCATGGTATTACATATACTGCAAATTCAAAACCAGCAATCTAATGCTGTATTCACACATATTTCAAATATGTAACATGGCAAGAAGTTTCATTGCAATATTTGAGGAGACCCACACATCAGGCACATTGTTTTTTTTTTTTTGTTTCTGGAGGCCATATTTTATTCTGTTGTAATTGTATGCCAATTACAACAAAATGATGTCGAAAATCAAAAGTGTATATATATAAATAAAAAGGCTTAAACACTAATATTCCATGGTTATAATTTATTACATTGGAATCGTAATTACGATCCAATTCATCAGACCTACAAATTCAAAAAGAAAGTTATTTTTTCAGATTTCTTTTTGAATTTGTAGGTCTGATGAATTGGATCGTAATTACGATTCCAATGTAATAAATTATAACCATGGAATATTAGTGTTTAAGCCTTTTTATTATATCCTTACTCTGTCCTGGACATTGAGTTCTACCTGGATTCTATCCTCTTGGAAATTATATATAATGTATCTGTATGTATGTCTGTATATGATGTAATATTAGTAAACCAATTTATTTTAACATTTTAGCTGATTTAATAATATAAAAGGCCAAAATTATATCTTCTGTAACTTTGTCTTGTTTTAATGTGAAAGCTGTACTTGGTGCATGTATATCAGCTTCTCAACATCAGACTTGAAGGTATTAAGAAGTCTGAGATCTGCACATTCAGTGATTTTTTTTTTTTTTTTTTTTTTTCACTCTCTTCCTTTGCTTGGAAAGTAACTGGGTGAGATCACTGAAACTTTGTTCCACTAAATATGATGTTGGGGAGGCAATAAAGTACATATTTTGTTCCACAATGTTGGGTAGAAATCAGAAAGGTCTTTTTGTAACCAAAATTCTTGATATGATTTTTTTAAACATCCGAGTGTGCACAATATATTTAAAGGTTATCATCTGGTATATTTTCCTCGACTTCAGTAAGGCTTGAAAACTGAAAGAGTTCATGACTACACATAAATAATTGTAACTTAGACAGAAACATGGAGAGGACTGATTTGACCTTGATAAGGTTGATTGAATTTCCTTGCAGTTGTAAATTAACTTCATTGAATTTGGTGAATATATCAGACAAGTAAACAAGGTCATGTTTGATGTTTCATACTTCATCACAGAGAACCTTTGAAGAATTCGACAGCCTTGTTGAAAAGAGAATAGAAATGCTTCAATTTCCTTTGATAGCACAATCTGACTTCTGTGTGCAACAACAAATGTTAAAATCATCACCTTTCTTATGGCAGTGTTGTCGAAACAGTCGTGAATTAGGAGAATGTGATTTTGTTTTATTTATTACTGTATTAACAGTGCTCAATGATTTGTGAAGTCAACCACTTCGGTGTTTTGCAAGCAGATGTTACCTGTGGATTATACAATGTACTGTAAACACACAAGGCACAGCTTTTCAAGAAATTTATAAAACACAATGATGACCTATCATCGATGATACACCGTCTGTTGCACAAGCAAGAATGTTTGTAAGCGGGATGTCTTTTTCTTTGAAATAGTTCTCTGCAGCACAAAATACTGATTCCCTTTTTGTGTGTGTCTATAGTTGTCATGCAAATAACAGCTCTTGAAATATTCATTCATCTTTTATGAAACAAACATAAGCAAGAAGTAAAGATTCATTGCCCAATAGAGTAGTATCATCCAATTGCAAGTTAAATTCTGTATTCTTTACCATATTGCATAATGTTTCCTCAACATTTTCAGTCATTTCATCCATGCTTTGAACAGAGTTGTCACTGAGATGAATAGCCTTAATAACTTGTGTAAACCTGTGTGCACGTTCTCTTATTGCTGGCAGAGTAAGCTCTTCTTTAATTGTACGAGGCTTACCGAATTTGGCAATCAGCAATGATTCACACAAACCCTCAATGGATTCTTGTGAAATGCTAGCAAACAAATTTCCAATAGATTTCCTTTTCAGAAAGTTTTCTGGAAAAGTCTGAAAATACAATGATACCTCAACTTAAGTCATTTTGAGTTAAGTCATTTTCAAAGATACGTTGGTTTTTCTTAAATATTATATGAAAAATGAAACTTGTCTTAGGTCATTTTATTTGAGTTTACGTTGACTCTTAAAAATATTAGAAATGTTAAAACACTAAAATTGCTAGAAGATAAAGTGGAAACTAATTATTTTATCCAGGACACTGTATGTACATATCATAAATACTGTAATAAGCAATGGAAAGTGCTTATTTATGGTTTATAGTGTGGTTATTTCAACTTAGGTTGAAATACGACTTGAGCCGTAACCTCTGGAATGAATTAACGATGTAGGGTGAGGTATATCTGTATGTCAAGTTTTTGTCTGCTCTCTCAGAATGCATTTTCTTCAGATGCTCATGAAGCCTAGATGGTTTCATAGCTTCATTTGAGAAGACTTTTTCACAAAGTAGCCATATTATTTGGTGCTGGCAGAAATGTGAGATATCTCTCACTATATTACTGACATTTCTCTTTTGTTTGTTGTGGCCATGGCTTAATCTGCAATACAAAATATAAATTCTCCATAATAATAATAGGATTCACTATAAAGTAAAGACAAAATACACTTCACGTTCAATATGTGTGTGTGTGGTGCATGTTATAGTTCAGATATGCCACTCTCTGGCTGCCCCCCTCCCCCGAAATTTCCACTGTCTCCAGGAGACAGTACCACCCACTTTGGGAATTACTGATTATTTGTTGAAAGTTTTTCAGATAGAACATCCTAAAATGGTGAATATATGCAGTCTGCAATCAAATGGAATTGGCAATTGCTTTCATGTCACTCTGTACAAGGCTCAAGATCCACTCAAGTTAGAGAATTACAGAGTGAAAAGCACAGTTTATGGAGATATGTGAGGGGAAATAATGGTTGGCCTTAGACTTGAACAGGACAAAATTTTAGTGATCAGGGAAGCATCTTCTTGGGAGTCAGTTCCAGAAAGCAGTAGTTCACGGGAAGAAGCTGTACTGGAACTTATATCTCACCAAGGAGATATTAATGGAATGAGGGTGGTTCACTTCAATGTTCATAGCATGATGGGACTTAACCATGAAGATTAGGACTGGTGGTACTAAGGAATGTAATTCATTTGAGTTCATGAGAGACGATAATAGAAGGTTTAAACACCTGACCCTGATTTTTTTTTTTTTTCCCTATTTGCCTATATATATATATATATATATATATATATATATATATATATATATATATATACACACACTGTAGATAATGGCTCAAAAAGAACCTCAAAAAATTATACTGATTTATGCCAATGATTCCATAAGAAACTTTGGGTAATTTGTTTTTTAACCCAGTGCTAAGTATCTAATAAAAATTTCCCAAACAGTTATTTTCCTAAATTTATGTGCCTAATTCAAAAATAACAAAGACATTTTTATAAAAGAAGCTATTTTGGAGTTATCAACAATAAAAGTTTGGACTCGTGTCATTGTCAGCTACAGCGTGGCAGCCATTATTAGCATTGTTTGCATCAGTGCATGCATAATAATCAAGACAGGTGAATGTCTATTCCACAGCAACTATGTGAACAATGACAGTTATGGCTGCTGCAATGCGAATGAATCCGAATTATTATTTATTTCTAAAAAAAAAAAGTGAGTGATACTGAGGGAATAAGAGCAAAATCTTGGGTTCTTCTTCTTCTTCTTATTCTTATTCTTATTCTTATTCTTATTCTTATTCTTATTCTTATTCTTATTCTTATTCTTATTCTTCTTCTTATTCTTATTCTTCTTCTTATTCTTCTTCTTATTCTTCTTCTTATTCTTCTTCTTCTTCTTCTTATTCTTCTTCTTCTTCTTATTATTCTTATTCTTATTCTTCTTATTATTCTTATTCTTCTTATTATTCTTCTTATTCTTCTTATTATTCTTCTTATTCTTTCTTCTTATTATTCTTATTATTCTTCTTATTCTTCTTTCTTATTATTATTTTTTTTTTTTTTTTTTTTTTTTTTCTTCTTCTTCTTCTTCTTCTTCTTCTTATCATCATCATCCTCAAACATTGTATTAAACATGTCTGACAAATTCCTGCAATTGACTACCTGCAACTTTTCCCAGAACTAGAATTACCTTTGTGAGATAATATTTGAAACCTAGGACAAAGAGGCTGTTAATGATGATCTTGAAAGAGGACCTGTTTTGAAAAGTGTGTAAGGTTCCATAGCGAGGTATGCTTTAAAATTTACTGTCACTACCCTAGGCAGGCTAATGTTCCATTAATATTAAATGACTAGAACATTTCTGAACAAACCTCATAATTTTTACTTCCTTAGTTACAACTTTGTTGCCTAGATGCTGCTTCAAGTTATTTTCTTTTCTATAAAAGACTATTGAATTTGCATTTGATATACTGAGCTTAAAACTGCTTGCAAATTTATGATCAGTATAAATAAACAGATGGTGCATGCTTGCAGTCACAAATTCATAGAAGAGATCTTGATCATTCTCTTTATATCATAAAAATACTTTGTTTTTACCTTTTGATAGCATATTAATTTTTTTCTTAGATTATCATATCTATTACTCTCAAACCCCAACTGAATACTGTGCGTAGCAGTTCTTCATTAATGCAACTTTGATTAAAAAGTCTACACAAGGAATATTTTCATGAACTTTTCTTGTTTACATACAAGAGAATGAATATTAATATTGCCTAAATATTTGTGGTGCAGCACTTATGTGATGATTATTAAAATCAGTGAAAAAAAACAAAAAAAAACTGGATGTTCATTTTTCAATTTTTGAAAGTTTTTTTAACATGACATTTGCCATTTTTCCTGATATTGATAATGGCTAAAATGGTTTGTTAAAATTTACATTCATTTAATCAAAGCATAATTTTTCTTTTGTCCATCCAAGAGAATGTAATTAAAAAATTCTTTGTCATCTTTAATTATGTTAATGAAAGACTCTTGCTTAATTGTTTGTGTTCAAAGATTGAAATTGACTTAAGATGAAAGACCTGATAATAAACTATTAGAACAGAGTTTACTAAGTTTATCTAATTACACTTATAATAGAACTTAGACATTTAAGTTTTTACATATTAGGACTACTATTTGACATATATTCAGTTCACTTGTGCTAGACCCGCTTAAATTATGAATCAGAAGATAAAATTACTTTTATATCAAAGTAATGAGATTGTTTGGTAGTTTTTTTTTTTTTTTAACAAGATGCAACTGACAAGGAAAACCAAACTTGTAAAATATCCCAAATTGATTTGCACATTTCTGTCTGAATTCCTCTGAGGAGTTATTATTTACATTTGGATTAACATCTTTGTTCTTACCACAATGTTTCGACTGCTGTGCACTCTTGCCTTCTTCAGTCTGGGTAACCTTTGTTTTTAGTACTGCTCATTTATTGAGCAGTACTAAAAACAAAGATGAAATATCCCTGGATTCCTTGGGCAGCAGAACAAGAACAATCTATGAATGCCTACCCTACTCCTGTAATTAAATAAAAGACTCTGTTCAAAATTCCCTAAAGATTACCTAGTTTGACATACACCTGAAGAAGGGCAAGAGCAAAATGGCTAAAATGTTATAGTTATAACAAAAAAGAGTAGGATATTAGTTCAAATGTGAATAATAGCTGCACATTGTCTTAAAGTTTAGCAGATACACCAACTTGTTATGGGAGAGAGAGATAGCTGATAGATAAACAAGATGAATTACTAAAGGTACTTTCAGCAAGGTTGCCACATTGAGCTACAAGTGGGGAGAGAGGCTACATTTGAGAGTCCAATGTTACTAAAGTTTGAATTGACTTTCTTATTTGTAGCTTGAGTTAATTAAACTCAAAATAAAAAGTAGTTTAAAAAGTGGCAGGCAGCAAAATTCACAACTTTGTAGTGTTGGGACTTTCAAAAATAGACCAGTCTGGGAATCCTTTATCTCCAGAGATATAATCATTGTCTTTTAGGTATTTGTATTTAACTGGCACTTGAGAAAAGATTTTATCAATAAATAATTTTTTTTTATTATTTTGAGAAAGTTAGTAAGACAAATCATTTTCTTGAGAGTTTGTTCCACAAAGGAACATGGATGTGGATATGATGCTGTGAACATGGCATGGCAGGTCCTAGCTGTGAAGATCTGAACTGGTTTGAATATATACCATAGTGATAATAGTGAGAGGTTAGCATCATTTTATCTGTGGGGTAATGGTTGCAGGGTGGAGAATCACTCACAAGGCTGCATAATTGCTTTTGAATTTTTAAATAGTTGGACAGTGAGAATTGGGTAATACCAGCCCAGATATGGCAGCAATATTTGATTTTTGTTTGATCTGACTCTTGTAAAAATAGAGTAATGGCAGCAGGATTGACACAAGGAACCAACCATTCTTTCAGCATCCTTAGCAATGACATGAATATGCACATTCTATTTGAGGTTGAGTGAGCTTTGGGCCCAGTAGGCATTCAAGACAAGGAAGCTATTTGAGAGTATAATCACTCATCAGGATTGGTACAGGGTTTGATTGGTTTGGATGAAATTTTACTAGTTTTGTTTTGGAGGTATTAAATAACACCAACCAATTTCTCTCCCATTGATCTGTGAGTTATGTCAGGAGAGATCAGCTACCAGACCCTGGTCATCTAGATATTTGGAGGTACACATATGCACCATGGTGTTATCTGCATATATATTTACTAAGGACCTGAGAATATTCTTAGGCAGATCATTAATATAAAGCAGAAAAAAAGTAGAACTGAGGAAAGAGCCTTGGGTGGGATCGAGCATTGATCTTGTGTATCTCTGAGGACTGTCCATTAACAATGAACTTTATAGACCTATCTGACAGGAAGGACTTGATAACAGAGGACTCTCCTAGAGATACCATAGCTGGCAAGTTTGTGTATCAACCCCTGTGCCATATCTTGTCAAAGACCTTTGAAATGTCTAGGGTGATTACTGTTGATATGTTGTTTTTTTTTTTTTATTATCAAGAGCTTTAGTGATTCTATATGTGATATTAGTTAGAACATCAGCAGTGGACCTAGAAGAGTGAAATAAACATACTGTTGCCTTTTCATTCTAACTACATGATCAAACCTATAAGTATGACACATGAAAATGTTCAGTTGTTTGGTTTCAAGAAGTTAATTCTCCAACCTTCCCCAGAAGTATAATCTTGATGTTTTTGCTTTCTTGAATCTCTATTTGAAAAAACTAAGATGATGATGTTTGTCCAAATAAAATCTCCCCGGGATTTTAAACAACATATAAACATTTTATGATATGCCTTTCCTTCAACATTGTTGTTTTTACTCATAACATTTTGGCTCTAGAGCCTTTTAGACATCTTCAGTGTCTGCCATACATGGTAATCTCCTCTGGTAAATCAACTGACCTTTTGGTTGTACTAATAACTTATACAGAGTATGGACTCAAGACACCTGTATATTGTAAACCAACATTCTTTTGACAATACCTGACCTTCAGTTCCCATCATCCATACAGTGTCAAGAAAGGAATTGTCTACTGCTTACAATGTCAAGCCAAACTTGTGTGGCGACCCACACACATACCAACATTAGGAATGCCTTTCAAAGTAATGACTAACCTGCAAGCATAGCAGAAGAGTCAAGGACAATAAAAAAAAATTGATACATTTTTCCATACCCAAGAAGTATACCCTCCCTCAAAAGAAAGCATTACCTAAAACTGTGTATTCCATCCTGTGAAATGATGAAAATGAATAAAAAGGAGGGTAGCCACTCCCTACAAGTAAGAGTGGAAAAACTCTGATAAGCTATTATCTGGGAAGAGAATGAAATCAGACATGGCTAATCATATATAGAAGGAAAAGGGTGGTCATTAACCCCTGTAAAGTAAATAAAAAGTTGAAGAAATGGATAAGCAACACAAAGGTAAAAGACTGATGAGTATTGACTGATAAGAGTTATCCCCTCAGCATGAAAAGTAGAATGAGAACAATCTACTCCTGTTGATTGAATAAAGGATTTGATTCAAAATTCTGAGAGGCTAATCAAGTACAACAAACCTGGAGGAAGTTGGAGGAGGGTATATTAGTGAAGACATTTTGAATATAACCACCAAGATCAGTATATTATTCTGAATGGAGAGTCATTTAATGATAATTCCTTATCAAAAAAATTCCAACATAAATTATGAGCATTTTAGTAACAACATTATTTTAATCCTGAGCATTCTGTCTTCTTCATAGTCGAGTGTAAAGCAAACTGTTATATAATCCCTCAGCAGTCTACCTATATACTTAAAAGAAAATTCTGGATTTCAGGATAAAAATCTATAAAACCCATCTGGCCAGATCATAAAACTTTTGTTCCTTTTTTCCTGCTTCTGGTCAGCCTCTTTTGCCACTGTTTTGTTGACACACCTAGGTTGAACCTGTTATTCAAGGTAAAAAAAATATCAATGGTCATTAACAGGATCTAGTTTCTCTTGTTCACTGATAATTACCTGTAGGAAAAAAACCAAATATGCTGTGTGCAATTAGTAACTATGATTACTGCATCAACTGAGACTGCTAATCAATCACTCCTGATAGGAAATGAACCTGATGACAAAAAGCATTAAAAACATGCAAAAAAAAATATTTCCAATCCATTTTCTTGAAGGTGTTTAAGTTCTAGGACAATGAGCACATAAATGATTATTCAGAGAAAAAAAAAATTCCAAATGCACATCAGCAGCTAAACATTCTCTCTTTGATCAATTAACATTTTGGTAAATGTTTCTCAAGTTCTTTTAAGAAGAATCTAGAAAGAGTAAGCATCAATTAGTTTTTCCTTGTTTTCCTCATCTCTAATGTTAGTCATGTACCATTAGAAAATATTGATCAAAGGTCTTATGTATTGTCTTAGTCCTCCTATTGTCATGATCACTGCTATTGCTCTATGTATGATTTGCTTTCTGCAAGGGGAAAAATGTCCACCATTATATCTCCAAGATTAACTCTATCATTACAACAATTATGGTCATTTTTAGTTCACTCAAAGCTCATATTAATGTTCAGTGCCAAAGTGAGTAACCTACTCAAGTTTGACAGAGTAGATGGTAGAATAGACAAGAGCTGGCATGTGGGACAAAACTTATTTAGAGCAACAGAAGACAAGTAGTTGTAAAGATCCATAATCACCCACACCTTGAAAAGAAAAACATGTCATAAAAGAAGATAATTATCTGTAGTTGCTAACAAGAAATTAACATCATTCAGTATTCAAATTTTAACTATATGCTATAACCCTGTCAAGGTTGACAATAGGGATAATTGCTATATGTTGTTACAACTTGAACAGGAAAAGGAGTAATGGGAAAATTGTTTAACCAACTGCTCACTCACTCTTATCTGTTAACCACTGTGATAAAACATTTTTTTTATCTGGTAATTAGATAGAACACATGGAGAAGTGGATTCCAAACAGCATTAGTGCTAAGTGAACAGCTAGAAGTTGAACTCAGTTTGCCAATTCTGTGCTGTTAACTATTATACAATTATACACCTTGATTTAGTAAATATGTAGAATGCAGGGAGAATTGGATTTATGCCTTTCTCTAATATATTAGTGTAAAGTGAGCATAAGTACCTTCATTTGAAATTTGATAGTTGTTTTGTTAACTGTTATGTTGTCCCCCCCCCTATTTAGTGCATGTGTGTTGGGGTAACATATACATACATATACACACACAGAAGATAGATGAGTAAATTGTCACTATTTTAAATTTTGCGCATTGTTTGTTTTTGAATTTGTTTACTGTAGTTGTGCAGTAGGGTCAGTTGGGCACCATCTGTGAGAAAAAGCACCAAGACTCAATTCACTCCACCAGAAATTTGGAAACGGCATGCTGTACTGCTCGGCATTCACACTGGAAGCTCCAATACAACATTTCAGAGTATTTGGGTATCAATCTGAGAACAGTGTAGAGGATTCTGAAAGAGTTGGATGAGTCTAATCATGATTTCAAAGGTGTCTGGAGTGATCACTAGTGATGGCAACATTATGTCTCCATTGATCTTCCCACAGGACCTCAGACTATACACAGAGGCCTACATCAAATGCCTTGAGGAGGTAGTGCTGCCCTGGGTCAAGAGGGTGGTTGCTGGAAGACCCTATGTCTGGCAACAAGACTCTGCACCATGCCACACAAGCAAGAGAACCCAGTCATGGCTGTTAGACAATTTCTGCAACCACATCACCCCTTACATCTGGCCGTGTAACTCTCCAAACACTGCAACCTCCTTGATTATGTGTGGGGTGCAGTTGAGTGAGAGTTCAACAAAACTCCATTGCACTATATATATATATATATATATATATATATATATACCAAATTCCTAAGTGGTAGGGATTATTTCAAGGAGGACATTTTGACATAAAAATATTAAAATGTCAAATCCATGAAGAGAGCACAATGTATAAATTTATATACAGAGTAATATAAATAATAATGGTAAGGAAAAAAAAAACTTAAAACCATATAAATTGGTTATAAATTTATTTCAGCAGATATATATATATATATATATGCCTCATCAGACCAACTACATTTTATTAAATGATACAAATTTAGCCAGACAATTTGAAAATAAACTAGACAAAAAAATGTAGTGGAATTAACTTGACCTTAAAAATCGGGGTTCTGAGGCTTACATAATTGAAGAGAGAAGTTGGGGAAGAAAAAAAAAGAAATTCTATAAAAAATAGGGAAAGAATATATGGGTAAACCAGTGTCCAATATAATTCATAGAAATGAATTGATGTTATTTATTTAAATATCATTATCATCATCATAATATATATATATATATATATATATATATATAATAATGATAAAAAAACCTATAATGTAAGCCTCTCTCACACATACATAAATAAAAATATAAAGTGTGTGTATATATATATATATACACACATACATAGTTATAAACCTAAATATATAGTTTTTAGTGTTTAACTGCAAATTAAATGTCTATTTTAAGACAATTTAAACCTATTTTTATGGTGGAATTTAAAGATGATTTCATTTCTCTCGTTCAATAACTGGCTTGTGTTTTTGTATTAGATGAATTTTTTCTTTCATGCATAGATTGCATCTTTTTCTGAAGCTGTTAGGAGTTTGTGATTTACTGATGATGTTCCATTCACTTTGTGGGCTGAAGCATTTATCTTTTAATTTCCAATAATATTGTGAGAGAGCTGTTTGGTGTTTTATGAAAGCATCAGAGAGCAGATGTTTGTGATTATAGAATCTCTGTTTCCAATTCCCAGCAGAAATACTGATGTATACTTTTTTATCATTTTTATTTTCTTTTGGGAAGATGGCTGCCTACAACTACACCCATATACATACCTACACATATACATACCCCAACATGCACATATATCTGCATATGCATCCAAATTTAAGAACTTATTTAATCATCTGAAACATGTTACATCATATTTAATTAGCCCAGAGATTATGTAATCATTTATTATGGTGAAGATTTAATGCCTACATGTACTGGATATCAAGGATGGGTGTAGTTATAGGTATGCATGTGGAGACACACACAGAGATAGATATATATATATATATATATATATATATATATATATATATATATATATATATATATATATATATATATATATATAATGTAGACCAGCATATCCAATCTTGAGTAATCAAAGTTTACTAGCATCTTAAACCTTCCTTAAACATACGTTAATATAAGAATTTAATAGGTAGTGGTTATATATATATATATATATATATATATATATATATATATATATATATATATAAATAAATATTCGTACAAATTTCGTACAAAAAATTGTATTTTTATAAATGTAAAAGCCTTAACTAAAACAAATTTTGATACATTTTATGTGTAAAGATGCATTTTATTAAAAATAGTAATAAACTTAATTCTTATTCTAACAGAAATTAATGCATTTTTTCATTTTAACTGATGAAAAAAGTATTCGTACAAAACAAAAAAGGCATATTAACTTAATTTAATACTTTGTGGAATATCCTTTATTGCGTTCAACAGCTACCCGTCTATTCCTGTACGTCTCAACTAATGATTTGCACACATTGGTATTTTGTCCCATTCTTCATATTTGTTGGTGCTCTTTTCCCAATTTGAATTTTCAAATATTGCCATAAATTCTCTATTGGGTTCGAGTCTGGGGACTTGGCCATTGTAAGACATCAACGTTACTTCCAGCTAACCATTTCCTTGTAGATCTAGCGGTATGCCATCTATTATTGATATTCTGCCAACGCCTTTTGCAGAAAAACAGCCCCAGATCATGATACTGCCACCACCAAACTTTACAGTTGGCAACGTGTTCTTTGGTAAGTAGGCTTCACCGTCCTTCCTCCACACATGATTTCGATAATTATGACCAAACAACTCTATTTTAGTTTCATCTGTCCATAGTACTTTTTCCCAAAACGAATATTCTTTATCCTTATACTCTTTAACGAATTTTAGCCTAGCATCTCTGTGTCATTTCAAGAGGAGTGGAGTCTTCCTTGGGATGCATGAGTTCAGACTGTTTTTGTGTAGTTCATTACTTATTGTATGCTTGGTTAATTTAATCCCTAATGCACGCAGATGTTCTTGCAGCTCTTCTTGGGTAACCTGTGGATTTTGTTGGATCTGGTGTCCTAATATCCTTGCTGATCTTAGAGAAATGTTCCTTGGAGCACCTGTTCATCTTTGGTTTTCGATGCTGTTACGAGTTTTAAACCTTGCAATGAACGAAACAATTGTAGTAAAACGAATATTCACGTTGTTAGAAATTGTTCTGTAACTGTTCCCATCTTTCCAAGGAGACAAAATGTGTTGTTTTTGTGAAATAGTCAATTCTTTACCTTTAGGCATTATTAGAACCTTCTCGTAAGACTAGAAATTGAAGAATACCCTGATAATGGCTAATAGCGTTAACTATAATTACTGATAACATTACTGGAATATTCTAGAATATACTTTTTCATAATTAATTGATTATTTTATTCTAATAATTGATTTGTACAAATACTTTTTTCACCAGTTAGAATTAAAAAAAAAAAAAATGCATCAATTTCTGTTAGAATAAGAATTAAGTTTATTATTATTTTTTAATAGTATGTCTCTTTATACATAAAATGTGCCGAGATTTGTTTTTTTTTAAGGCTTTTACATTTATAAAAATACAATTTTTCAAGTGTACGAATATTTATTTCCCCCCACTGTGTGTATGTATGTATGTATGTATATATATATATATATATATATATATATGCACGAATGCAGATATCTAAGTGTATGTTAGTATAGACAGCTATACAAGTAGATATTCTTAACATGGATTAACGTATGTATGCCATATATATATATATATATATATATATATATATATATATATATATATACAAATTCCCTTTAAATCTTTGAAAACACTCCCCACAAAATTTGAGCTCTAGTATATGAACAAGTTTAATATCAATAATTCCAAATTATCTCTCTTTCAATTTACTAGATTTACCTCTTGATTGCTTTTTCACATTTTCATTAATTTCCAAAAATTCCCATTGAATTAAACTTTGTCCGGATGACCATTAGGATGTAGGTCAGTGCATCGGTCTCCATCTCCCTCCCCCTACCCATGATCTCCTATGTCTCATAATTCAAGTAACGGTGCTTTTTTTTTCTCCATAATTCTCACTAAGTCCCATATAACATCCTCTCTCTTTCTTTCTCCAACTAAACAGTATCCCACTACAAACTGATACCATAAACAGTTTGAAAAATTCTGCAAATTTTAAGATTAAAATTCTTAGGTGAAAATGGTCATTAACTAAAGGTATCTTAATTCCAACTGTAAAAAAAAAAAAGTAAAAGTTAGGTGAGCCCATGGCAATACTGTCAATTTTTGTATGAATAATTCCTATATGGTTGCAGAAAGGATCTATGATGCAGACTATTACTAATTTTTTTGAGAATTGCTGGGTTTATTTTTGGTGGGTGTGAGTGATGGAAGTTTGTATATTATTTTTATTATTATGTCTATTGTTTCTTTAACTGGTATGTTTTGTTTTCCTGTGATGATAATACACCTTTGATCAGTTTGTTGTTTTTGAGGACTAGTATGACTTCATAAAGGTAAGCATGGCTTAATGATTTGATTGTGTGTTTTGCTATGCAGTTGGTAGGTGGAAGAATTTGATATTATTGGTCTGAATCCTGGTATGTGAGTTTTATTTTTCTATAAATGTATCCTGGCCTATATTCACCAGTGGTCTTCAAGTTTTATGGCTCCTATTTCTGCAGTGTTAACAGTTAATGTGTTTTTTAAGTTTATCAAATTTTTTTTTTTTTATGTAGTTTTAAAAAGACTTTGTGCATTTTATGATGATTGTAAATTTTCTTTGAAAAGGAAAACTGCATAAAATCATAGAAATCATTAACAGCAACATAAAGGTGCTAGACCACATATACTGTAAAATGCAACTTTTCAAGACATTGAGCATAAAAAGCAATTAACCAAAAGTCAACAAAATTATAGCAGACCTTGGACTCAATATACTAAATATTTCATTTAAAAAAAAAAAAAAGTAGAACACAAACTTCAATGTGAATATGCAAAATACAATAGCCAATACATGAAATGGTATATTTTAAACAAATTGATGACATAACAACAAAAATGTCTTTGTAAATAGCTGAAAGTGCTTAAACAAGAGAAGATAGATTTACAAATTCAAACCAGAAATAAGAAAAATTATTAGAAATATTGAAAAACAATAGAAATAGCAAAAAAATATTAACAAGGAACTTTGTTTTTTTAATCAAATGTGCATACACACATATATATCAGTGGTAGTAATAAGACAGTTCACTTGTATATCAGTCTCATAAGATTTTGCAGCCAATCCTAGGTAGCCATTTTGCAGTACATTCATGCTTTTTGTAATGGTATTAGTACCATAGTCATCATAAACAGCCTGAACTTTTTTAATAACCATTTTACTGCTTTGGAATTAATGGAAACATCATTCACAGATTATTGTTTGGGGGCTAACCAATATTCTGTGAATGATGTTTCTTTTAATTCCTGGTTATCCATATGCAACATACAGATTGACAACTGAAAGTTACTGTAACAAAACTGGGTGAGGCAATCATTATGTGCTACTTTCAAATGCTAATGTTACTCGGGTGAATTTTATTCATTCACAGTCTCATGACTTTCACTGCTTGCTTTGCTTGAAGAAATGAGTAAAAATGTTGAAATATTTAATTTCTATAAGATATTTTTTTTCTTGTTTATGGGAAAAATGTTAAACTATTTAATTTCTAAAAGATTATTTTTTTTCTTGTTTATGGGGGAAAATGTTAAAAAAAAATTTTTTTTTTTTTTTCAAAAATTTGAAAATGTTTATTTTCTTTTTTCAATACACTTTGGTATTAGAACAGAAATAAGTTTTATGTGAAACCTTTACATGGTTCTTTTGGTTTAAAATGTAATAAACATTTAAAGAATATTAAATTTAATTTTAAATGAATTTAACACTTTAGTATTATTTGAAAATAAAATAAGTATTTCCTACAAATTATTCCAAACATGTAAAAAAAAAAAAAAAAAAAAAAAAAAATAAATAACTAGTATTCCAACTATTGCTGGTTTATCTCTGGTAAAATCAAATAGAGGCAGGGTAGAATAATGGATAATGTAATCTGAGGGGTAGAATGACAGATAATGTAATCTGAGTGGTGAGTTCAAATTCCAGTCAGGTTCATTAGATTCATTTACATGCTAATACCTGTGGGAATGGACTTAAGTTGTCAGTTAATAGCTAAGTTTTCTGAAAAGATCATGATTAAGAAATCTGTTTCTTCTACCCTCAGGTGCACCCCCCAGATTAAAGCAGTCAAGGGTCTGATGATGAGGAAAATTGGAACAAGGGTCACATAATTTTGCCACAAAGCAAAAATATATAATGTTTATTAATGAAATTCACATTGGTTTTCATAAGATAGTATGTTTTATTTCTTTCATGAATAAATTAATCAAGATGTACCCAAAACTTTTGATGACAAGTTTAAAATCAATTTAACTTTCTAAAAAGTCTTTAAGGCAAAAATATTCAATGGTTTGAATTCTTAATATTATATTTGCTCTATTTACATATTTAAATGTACTGACATTTTTTAACATCTGTTTACTTCCTGTATAATGTTCTTAGTATTGTATAACAAATGTGATGATTAGTGAATTACAGTTTTGAATTAGTATTTAATTACTATTCATGATAGCATAAATTACATTGTTGTTTTATTAGAATGTCTTATTTAATTAGAAAGAAACTTGTCTTTGGTTTTTCCTGTTTTTAGATTTAAGAAAAATTCTGTCAAAATTTGAGATGTTGCTACTGATTCATTCAAATAATCTTTTTCATTTTTTGTTGTTTTTTATTATTCTGAGTGGCATTTATTGCTTTTCATGTATAAATGTCTTCATCTTTGTTGTTTTTTGAGAGTCTTAGCAAATAGTGTCAAAATAATGAAACATGAAGAGACTAATCCTAAAAATGATCAATATGATAATGAGCTGATTTTTGTGTTTAAAAAATCTGAAAAAGAACTAAAATCAACATTGGAAAAGAAATAAAATGATTACTAATTACTGTATAAAATAATGACATGTGAAATATTTTTATATAAAAATTTCTTAAACATTTCATGGGTAAAATTATCCTCCACAGAAATAATTATTCTTATTTCCTTTCTTTTCCATCACAAAACATTTCACTCTTTATTATAATGAATAATTTTTAAACCTAATTAAAATCCTTCAATACTCAGCTATTGCTGATTGGTGTTTGGCTAATTGCAGAGTAGTCTCCCTTTTAGAATTATTTGCAAATAAATAATAGTTTAATTTTTATAAATAGAAAATGACTTGGTATTGTGTTTAACTGCAGCTTTTGACACTCTAAGTGATTATCATAAAAAAAAAAGAAAGAATATGATTGCTTTTTAGACTGTGACGAAGAAGTTGCTGAGAGAAGGCGTTGTTTGTCTACTGCAAAAAGAATTTGTGTGGCAACCTGCATTGTTTGAAGATGTTAGCAGAATTGATTTAGGTGTGAATCGAACCTGAGCTTCATATTAATCTGTTGAGGTTGATTTATCTGAGTAGAATGAATGCACAATAGTCAAGTCAATGTGTTGGGAGAGTGATGTGATTTGCATATGGATATGCAAATTTAATCCAAACACCTGGATCAAGTATTTTGCAATACAATAAAAGAATGAACAAGATCAACGCAGTTGAGTTGGGAGAAAGGCGTTCTTAATGGACAGCCAGAGTGAGCAAGAAACTGAGACAAGCGACTGTATTTCTTTCTTTTTGTCTTGTACTTCACATTCTACAGTGTCTAGGAGTAAAGTTGAAAAAGTGTGACACAGTGACATTCACATTTATTATATATATATATATATATATATATATATAAAACAAAAGAGAAACTGCAAACGTTTTTGGTCATAATGTGGATTTGTTTTAGTATATGTATTATATTTTATTCTTATATTTCTGCTACACGAGTTTCCAGTCTTGTGACCTTCTTCAGGCAAATAAAAGGAATAAATTTTCTTTGTTCTTCTTAATGTCTCATTGTTCATTTTCTGAATTTGTTAGTGAGCCTTGAACTCCTTTTTGGACTGTTGGCAAAATTGATTTTCTGCCTAAGGCTTAATAAAAACATTAGGTTTGGTTTGAGAGGTGGTGATGAAAGATGTGATGATGAGAAATGTCTTCCTATTGTTGTGTGCATCGTGCATGCTCCTGTTAGCCTCCATATGTATATTCTCTCCCCATATATACATACTGTCTTATAATAAGGAATCAGCATACACACACACACACACACATATATATATATATATATATATATATATATATATATATACACACACACAAATTTCCTACAAATTCAAGAAAAAAAACTTCATAGACAAATTTAAACCAGCACTGAACAGATTATAACTATACACACATCGACATACAGCATGCACACTTCATGACCAGATACACTGGTCACACCGCACACATACATACATGTATGTACACGCAAACAGGTATCCATGGAGAACAAAAATATATACATACACTGGCAAAAACAGATAGACTACTCACGAGCACACATGCACAAACATAGGAAGAGTGTATATATATATATATGTGTGTGTGTGTGTGTATATTTCTATATAGTAGAAAAAGTCCTCATTCCAACCCAGAGGGCATTAAAAATGAAAAATTAACAATTAGACTGATTTAGGCATTACCTCTTCTTTTTATATATTGTGTCCCTTTAGAAGATTATGATCATGGCTCTCTCTAGTTTCCTGTTCCTTGTAGTTCTAATCAATATTGATTCTTTACTCTCTCTTTTTGTCACTACTCTTCTATCCATTTGCCCAAATTCATTAAGTTACCTGCCATGTCTGTACGTCCTGCTTTCAATAAGAGTGTTAAATTCATCAAGCCCTCTTTTTATTTTATTGTCATACTTTGAACTATTTGTAAAAAGAATGATAGGAGAAAGTTCTGATAGCTAAAACCACAATTTTTTTATCTTTTGAAATATCATCCTCAGTAATTTTTTATTTTTTTTCCCTCTTTATACAGTATTATATTATTTTTTTTACATCAATTTTTTATTACAATAAATTGAAATGTCACATGGTATTTGTTATTTTTTTATTGCTGTTGGTTTACTGAACAATTCTTTAAGATACTCATATTAAATAACACAATGACTACATGCTGACATGATAGATGGTTGAAATGGAATCCCATTTAAACTCAAGGATAACCCCTATGCTTCTATGAATAAATGTTTCTGTGCATGTATTGATAACAAAGCAAAAAAAAAAAAAAATAGCTTGAACTGGCAAGTTTTGGTTGGTCTAATTTTTAAAAATCTCTTCCGTGAAACAAATGTTATCAAACTGCTATTTATTTACTGGCTATCATAAACTGCTAGTTTTTCTATTTTTCTAAATCCACTCTCTGTCTTGAATTGATTAAGTGACCACAATTGGTTTGACATGAAACATTAATTTGTTTTTAGCAAGATGTGAGCTCAGCTAGTTGATCACATTAAATGCTTTCGATTAAAGAATAAAATATGAATGATTAAGTTTAGTATAAAAAGGTGGGAGGGTAATCAAGGATAAGTGAGTCTAATTTGACTTTAAACATTTTTGTATTGCATTACAGTGTTTGTAATTGTTTAATGAAGTAATATGTATCAGTGTAATGATATTTGTTTTCCTTTAGTGAAAATTTGTTTAATGTATCATCAATTTATTTGAAATCAATTTGGATACGGTCTTATGTTGAAAAATATTTCTATACTTTGTGTAATGATAGTGTAGTAGGAATTGCCATGCAGTATAGTCCCAACCGAGTTGGTAGATTATCTCCCTTGAAGGGAATTCTCAGTAAGTGGAGAGCAGCAAATCCAACACAGAAAAAAGCTAATTCATTAGTCCCCACAATGCCTGATTATGAACTAGTATGCGCCTTATGAAAATTACAGATAGAATGAGATTTTTATAGCAGGCAAACTTATGTAGAATTTGCTGAAATACAATCACTCTATAGCAGTTACCATAAAGCCAGCAATCAACCAACGAATCCAAAAAGATATTTTCAGAACGTCGTGCATGCTAACTCCTTGATGGCACGTTTCCTAAATATATCATCATTTTTGCAAATTTCTTGCAAATTATCTTGATCTTTCTTGACTAAAAACAAATTACATAAAATGGTGAACAATTACATAGAAGCAAGTGAGTTAGTGGCTTGCATCTGGTGCAAAGGAAAATAAGTTTCTTACCTCAATACACGACACGTAGCAGCGGCATTTTGCTTCTTGAGGGCATGAATCTCTCCTCCTCATGTAAGATTATTTCAAAAGTGTATATTCTGTAACTGTGACTTTTGTACAGCTTAGCATGGTTCAACCAGTAGCAAGTCACATGCTGATTGGTCGGACTGGATGATATTATTTTACTGGGTAACTGAGGACAAAGCGAAGAATTGGTCGGTCAGCTGTGGTGTTGGTATAATAAAAAAGGACTGAAGCAGCGAGAAGCAGAATGATTTTTATGTTGTTGACGGCGGATTGAAAAAGAAGTAATTAGTGTTGTATGAGTGATATTAGAGGAACACAAGATCATTTACACCACAAGCTGTTTTGGCATTCCTTCCAATCATGGCAAATACCCAAATACAGTGGGACTGCTACTGATCTACCAATTGTAGAATGGATTGAAAATGTGGAGTTGGTTTGTAAAGACAAAGAATATCGAGTAGATACTGCCACTGCACTTGTGAGATGGGGATCTTGCCCTGTATCAGCAACTGACTAAGGAGCAGAGGTCAGATGCAGAGCAGATTAAGCAAGCTCTTATAACTGCATATGTGGTGGATTCATTCACTGCGTTTGATTAACTTGTGTCACAATGATTTTGCCCAGGGGAAACCGTAGACAATTTCTAGCAGAGTTAAAACGGTTAGTTTAGCCAGTTGCCCAACCTATGGTTGGTATGTGCATTCATTTCTGAACTGCTGCAACAAGTCAAATTTTGACTGGGCTGTTATGACTGATAGCAAGAAGCCTGATGAGTTGGTCACTGCATCCACTCAACAAAGGCATAATGATATTACCACATGGATGGACGGCATCGTTTGTTTTAAGTGTTTTGGTCCCAACCACCTGGCAAAGGATTGCAGGCAAGACTACTTGGAAAGAACGGCCACCCGAGCATGAAGTATCCACCGTAAGATATGGTGTTTTCGGTGTAACAGAATTGGGCACATCTCATAAGAGTGCCAGGGAAACGGCTCTGGGGAACAGACATCGGTACCTGTCTTCTCCCCAAGTGAATAAAGAACACAGCACTGCCTATCATTGAGGTGGCCGTAGACGGAAAGAAGTGTACAGCCCTGGTTGACTCCGGCTGCTCATGGACACTGATGAGCAAATGCACATGGTGCCATTGTCGACCAATGGAGACTGAAGTCCACAGCCATGGACATGGAAGTATTATGATGAACATTGGTCATGTTCAACTCGTGTGCATTGAAGCCCAAATTGTGGATGAACCACTACTTGGTTTCCATCTTCTTGCTCAATCTTCTTCTTGGGAGCGACGTGATCAGAGAACTGGGAGGGGATGTATATAACTCTCCCGGGAGAAGTGCACTTTTTTGAAGGAAGCATGCCCAAGTGTGCTGCTATTTTTATCAATGAACCTGACTTTATTGAAGAATTCAATCATCATAAAAATGTATGGACGGCTGCACGGAAGTGGACAAAGAATGGTGTGCCAGAATATGCAATACCAGACTATGCATGGGGTGAATATGAGATGGAGCTTCAGTAGTGGTTGGATAATGGGCGGCTGTGGCTATATCCCGAAGACAAACTTGGCCTACCTAAGTGCCTGATCACATTAATGGCAGTTATACAAGAGAGCAAACAAAAAGTCCATCCAGTACTGTATTAGTGAGAATTAAATAGCTTGGGGAACCATATGCCGCTAACTCATAGGTGTGTGCACAAAATTGCAATGATTGGTGGATAACATATCCTTATTGGACTTGCAAAAGGCATATCTGCAGATACATGTTGACAAGGCACTGTGGCCCTATCAAACTGTAATATTGAAGGGTTGAGGATACCGCCTCACCTGACTTGGTTTAAATGTGGCACTCTTGAAACCTGTAATTGATACAATACTGTCTCAAGACAAAGCCATTTGTAATGTCACATTGGCATATATTGATGACATTTATATCAACAAGAGCTTGCTTCCTGTCATACATGTGAGAGAGCACCTATCCAATTATGGACTAGTATGTAAGTAGCTGATAAGATTAGAAGACAGAACTAAGGTGTTGGGTTTGCAGGTCTGGAGTGATAACAGCACTCTCCGATGGAGGTGAGATGGAGAAATCCTGGATATCCCTATGAAGATTACTTGCTGACACCTGTTCTCCTTATATGGGATACTTGTGGGTCACTTTCCAGTTTGCAGCTGGCTGCGAGTGGCAACTGCATTTGTGAAGCAACAAGCAAGTGCTGTAACCACAGGATGGGATGATGAAGTTGAGGATGCCTCTCTTAATTGCATGATAACTGATAGCCAGAATATGTGCGGCAGATCCGGTAGAAGGAGACTTATGTGTGAATGGCTGCAAAATGAACATGTGGGTAGATGTGAGTTCTGTAGTCACAGGAGTGGTACTAGAAGTAAATGGAAATGTCATTGAGGATACTTCTTGGCTGCATCCAGCTGGAAATATTAAGCACATCAATTTGGCTGAGCTAGTTGGTATGATAAAAAAGGGATGAAGCAATGAGAAGCAGAATGATTTTTACATGGGTGACATATGCGAAAACTCGAGAATGGCGAATTGAAAAAGAAGTATTTAGTGTTGTATCAGCAAGGTCAGAGGAACACAAGCTCATTTATGCTACACATAAATTGCTTGAAGCTCTTCTAGAGTTAAGTTTAAAAAATTAATATTAAAAATATTTTTTAAAAATCTAACTCTTGAGCCAAAAATCATTTAAAACAAGTATAACAGAGTTAATTTAATATTTTAACTTTTTTGTTTTAAAAATGAATATCCCCTATCTTGCCCCCAACATGCTCAAGTTGAAAGAAAATCAAAGTTACTTACAATACTGCAGAAAAAATTATGCTCTTCAAGACAAAATAGAAATGACTGACACCTGTTGTTGTGCATACTTGGTTAATTAACAGGCAACTAAATAGAAATTGCTGTAAAGCACTTGAAGGTTTATACTTTCTAAATATATGCATGTGCACACAAAAGTTAACAACCATGCAAAACCACTTATGCCCATTTCAACAAACCAATATTTCCAGTTTGATGTTCACACATACAGAAGTGGATCATCTACTAATGAAATAGTTTTCTGACCAGCTGCTTCAATTTGAATAACATATGGACATCATTCTTTAAATTTAGGTCAGAAAAGCTTATCTTTATAAACTCTTGTTTACTCCCTTTTGTGTGGGGAGAGCTAACTTAAATAAAACAGTAACTACAAATAAAAAAAAAAAACAGTTGTAAACAAAATAGGTGATTATGTTTAAAATTCTTTTGAAGATTACCAGATGACTTTTGGGTAAGGAGAGAGAGATAACTGAATGAAAGGGAATGGTTGAAATGATGATACTAGTCATAAGAATTCTTGCAATAGTAACTATAATAATTTAATTATTCCGAATTACTTGTGGATGTGTGGGTAGTGTAATGTACATTAGCATGGAAAGTGGAATCTGTAAAGTGGAGTTCAAATTCCAGGCTAGTCTGTTGCATTTATTTTTTCCACAAATGCTCTTTGGAAAGTGTTATATCCCAGGTTGTTGGGATGAACAAAAACAAATGAAAATAAGACAAGTTTATTTTAACATTATCTATCTATATTTCTGAGATGAGGTATTATGTACACTATTTACATTATTCGACACGGCACAGTGGATAAAGGTGTTGGTTAGATCCAGTGACAGGACCCAAACAGTATGAGTTCAATACCCAGTTAAGGCAGTGGAGAACTTGGAGAGGGGGAATTAACAGGAGACAACTGATAACTGACATCCATTAAACATGGCACGTGGAACTAGAACAGTCCACTACAGTGGGTGAAATAAAGGGTTCAGTTCAACATTCCAACCACCTGAAGAAAGCCGGAGCGTACAACGGCTGAAACATTATTTTAACATATAATAAAATAACTTTTATTTGTTTACTGCCTGAGAACAGCAAGGATTGTTTGGATTTAAACCATGAGTTCCACATGCATGTCAGCTTGTAATCATATTGGATTCAGAAGTGCCACATTCCCACTAGCTGATGAGGGACATAACTTCATTGTATTTTAAGTTATCATCATTTATAGGAGGAAGTAATTAACACCCCCTAACAGAAAGATATATAAATCCATCTCTTCTTCTCCCAACTATGGGTTAAATAGCAAAGTAGACTGGGTTCTCTAGGCTTGGTTGGTAGCCAGTTTAGGAGAAGGACAATTCTGAGTGCTAGCATTTCCATCAAATTAAATATCTACTTGCTACAGAAATCGTAGCAAGTCCTAGCATGATGACACTGTAGCCCTATACCCAAATGACATCTCTTTGGCACTAAAGAGGAAGAAGGTGGAGCTTGCATTTTTTTCATGAATCTTTTATAAACACACATAGGCAGACATCTTGACACTGATAATTTTGAATGCCATTCCTTTTCCAAGCCATACTTAAAGCACTGTGTAATACTCTATTCAGTGTGTGTATGTGTGTGTGTTGGAGAATGGTTGTTTCCAGGAAGAGTTCACTATTGTAAAATGTATTAACTTTTAGTATAACCTTTTTAAAATATGAATCCTACCAAGTATTTCAGTTGTTATTTGCATAAAAATCTGAAGATGGTTTGTTGTCTGTTACTAACAGTATAGATTTTAAAAAGGGATGTTGTTTATTCAAATTAAAACATAAAAGAAAACTAACTGCAACAATTTTTCATGATTCAAAACTTTTTGCAACTCTTTCAAAGACTGAACTTAAAAACAACTTTTTGTTTAGCTTATCTGGCAGAAATATTTGCTTTAGAAGAAAATCTGCTTTACTGAAGAAGCTATCTTGGAAAGAATTTTTTTTTTTTTTTTTTTTTAGTTTCATGTTCTATATTAAAACTTGATAGAGAATAATCTTTTGGAAATTATAAAGAAAAAATATCAAGAGAAAGGAAAAATTTTCATTTACATTTAGACTATTGTCTTCGACTTGTTTTTAATATCACATTTTGTCTGTTGTGATCTCTTTTAACCTTGTTGATCGGAGTAACCTTCGAGGGGGGGGGAGTGGATTCATGCCTTTCCCAAATGTATTTGCATGTAAGTGAATATAACTAACCCAACTGATATTGGAACTTGGCTCTCCAATTAACAATTCCAAGCCATTATCCATTACAGCTCCCATACATCCAAGGTTACAGCACCTGTTATTCCCAAGTGGTCACCCAGGCTCAATGTTGCTTAACCAGTGATTGTACAGGTGTTTCAATATGATGTGACCAGATTGTACAGATGTTTCAATATGATGTGATCATAAACCTGTATATCTTGTCTTGGTCTTATTTTATTATGGCTCACTTGGTCTGTTTCCACTGAGTCTAAGAGTCTGCTCTATCCATGGGTCAAATTCATTAGGTTAATAGATTTAAAGTGTTACTTTGTGGATTTGGTGCCATAATGATTGTGAGTTCAATCCTTGGCTGGGTAATGCAGATTTAGACACAGTGGAAATCACTTTGTGTGGTTTCCCCCCATACATAAATTCAAGTAGCTACTTGAAAACCTGTAAACATGAATTGTTGTATCAAATTTTATTTTATTTTTATACTAAATTTCATTCAATATAAGACTCAAGAGGCAGAGGATTTACTGTTAAAATGGTTATCATGAATGAGGTGTGTAATCTGACTGCAAGAGAAGATTTTAAGTGAAGATTATGAGGATAAGAAGGATAGATAGCTGACTCTTAAAAGGCTAAGACTTGTAGTGTTCAAGTAACATGATGCTAGTCTTCCAGTCTAATTGTGATGTTCTTTGGCTAAGATGAGGTGCAGTAGCTTATGCCATCATATCTGTAATGGCAACCTTGTTGGTCAAAAGCTATGAAATCCCATAGAATACAGTGTATTGACTGTTGGGCTGAGTAGCACTATTGTTGAATTGAAATGGGATTTGATATAATGGCCTTTTTTTTTTCTTATGTACATCACTTGCTCATGGCTTGGGGGTAATATCTTTCCCCAAATGGCCTCTCTTACTCATTCACTCACTCACTCAATCCCTAATAACTAGATTTTAATGTCTTTTTTTTTTTTCATCTGTTTTTGCATGCATATAAGTATCTTTTATTTTTGTTAAACATTTATTAGCCATTTATAAAATGCATGAAAATATTGCATTGTTGAAATTTATTTCCATGTCCTTTCACCTTTACTAACAATGATGACCTATCCTTTACATGGGTAAATTTTGTTTGCCACTACTTTTAGACAAACTAGGAACTGATACTGCAACACTAATAATCTTCATATATTAATTGACATTGGTTATGAAAATTTCAGTCTAGTGAACTAATGAAATGCTCAACATTGAGATATATATATATATATATATTTATTTATTTATTTTTTTCAAAGTTTTGTCAGCATTAGTATTTCTTTTTTTGTTTTAGTAAAGCTGCAAACAAAAATGATAACTTGATCAATCTGGAACTCAACTAAAAAGATTAACAAGACTGACCGTTTAGAGAAAAGTTGAAATATTAGATTGGTGTTGCTCCATAAAATTTTGTTGCTTCCTTTCCACTTCCTAAGTGTGTCAGGATTTTCTGGTCAACCTAATATTATGATTCTCCAAAATCAACTTCATGTTAAAATTTGACCCCAAACCATGAATTATAAGACAGTGAGAAAAATAAAATGCAGAATATTAATTTTTTTTTTTTTAATGCTACTGTTCAGATAAAAATACAATTTTTATTGTGGAAGGCTAAAACCCCTTCAAGAATCTATTACAAGGCAATTTCATGCTTCTTTTTTTTTCTATTCTTCTTTTTTTTTCTTTTTTTATAAAAAGAATTTGAATTAACAAACTCTTTTTATTGAAAAGATTTTAAATTAATCTAATAAATTGCTTGTCACTTGATATTTGCTTTGCCCTGTCAGTGAAAATATAAAGTCTGGTATTGAATCTCTTTCTGAAGCTTTTAATGTTTATACATCACACACATCTTATCTCATTTCCTAATCTTGGCAAACACAGCTTTATTTACAAGGAAGTAGATAAGTAATCACAATCATTATTAGACAGCACTTTTCTTTCAACTTTGCATTTCCCTGATAAGTACTTGGTGTCTCAAGTCAGGCTTACAAAGTATTTAGAATATCATCTCAATTTAGTATTATGTTACTTCATTATTTGAGCCCTGGCAAGTAAATGATTTTATTAGTATATGAACTTGTTATTAAATTCTCATATCTTTCATTAATATAGTGAATTTTTATTTACTTAGTTTTTCATAAAATATCATTTGTATGTTTTATCTTTTACATTTCATGCACTGTATGCAAAAGGCATGTAATGGATTTATTTACAATGACTATAGACATGCTTAGCAATTACATCAGTTACCCAATTGAGGGTTCCAGGAATGGTGCTGTTCAATTTATATTACAATGAATCATTCATACAAAAGTAGATTTATATCATTAACTTTACTAATCTACTTTTTTGTATGAATGATTCATTATATATATATATATATATATATATATATATATATATATATATATAATCACACTACTGAAATATAAAGAATCAATAAAACTGTGAATCATGAAAATAGTTGCATATAATAAAACGGTGAAAAATATTTGAAGACTCTCCTGTCCAATGCTCATCTGCTGTCATGGTGACTGGAACTTGATGCAATCAAAATATTCTCCCTTGCTCACTTCAGGTGTTGTTGGTTTCAGTGACAGATGTCTTCATATTATTTTTATTTATTTTTTTTTTTTTTATCATTTCTCCCCCACCCCCAAGCAAGGCAATAAAACCACTAAGATGCAAGTGGTTACTGAGTGTTAGAGAATATGTGAAAAAGAAAGCATTATTAAAGAGAAAACAATAAAAGAACAGGAATTAAGAAGACAGAAGATAACAATTGACATTGCATTTAAATTTTTGAAGATAAATTTGACTGGAAATCAAAAAGCCAGAAGGGAGTTCCATACATGGGAAGTGTGAAAAAAGAAACTGTTAGCATAAAAATTGTGGTTCCATCTGGCCATTTCAACTGTATAAACATTACCACCAATTTAATACTGTGCTTAAATTCATAAAGTCTAGAAAACCATAGAGGAAAGTTCATCAGAACAATTACCATGAAAGTATTTATAGAAAATGTATATGAAAGCTACATTACGGCAGTGGAAAAGTGAATGAAGCTGAGATTCCAGGTCATGACCAATAACATTAAAAATTCTTCTTTGGATTCTTATCAAGAATCTCTAAATACTAGGAGCACCAGACCAGATGTGGCAGCAATATTCAAAGCAAGGACAAATGGTAGACTTATGTAAGATAGATTCCAAATTTTCTGAGAATAATTATGGCCAGAATAAATTCACAAAATTTGGCATGGGCATATAATTTGAGGATGACCTTCTCCTCATGGTAGAGGGAAAGGCGCTCTTTGGTAAATAATATTGTAAAAAACATAGGAATGGGATCTTTTAACAGAAAATATTATTTTAAAGAAGATTCATAAAAGGTTTAACCCTGATTTGAAAAAAACTTAATGGCTATTTTAAAATCGTTCCTACATTTCTTATCTGGCCTGAGGTCATTACAAGTTTTGAATGGATCTGCTTATATTTGTGAATAATAGATGAACAAAATGAAATTAGTTTAATTATTCACTTTTTTGAATCCTTCATTTTGAATAACTTTTAAATAATTTATATTTAAGCATTCATTTTGGCATTTCAAATAAGCAAATTGCAACACAGTAGATATGAAATTGTTCTGAAGCAGGAGTTATGTTGTCGTGAATCAATTTTACATTATTAGAAGAGTTTAACAAACCTTGTAAAATAACATTTCATGTTTTGCTTTACATTTCCTTAAATTTTCACTTTTGATATTAGTTACTTCAATATATAAACAGATGAAATTTTGAAAATTAAAATTTTTGGTTATCTTTGAACAGTTTGTTTAAAAATATCTTGTTATTTATTTAAAAATACTCTCCAGTTTAAATGTTAAAAAATGTCTAGTCAAGTTAAAATCTTCAAAAATTACTTTCATGATTGGTTTTATTTTTTAAAATACTAAGCACAGCAGCTATAATTTAGAAATTTTTAGTTTTTACTTACCTTTGAGCAGCTCCCTTTTCAGATATTTCAAGTTATTTAAAAATTCCTTTTGTCATGTTTAAACATAAAACAAAGTTGTTGCTAGGACAGATAAACAACAATTTTAAATGTTGCCAACAAAGAAAAAAATGCAAGTACAACAGTCATTATGAGAGAAAGGTAGTATGAAGAGGGGGGTTGAAAAGTTCTTGGTCCAAATGACTTCGGTCAGATTTGGGGAAGTGGGTTAGGCTGAGAAATTTTCAGCACCCTTTTATATTTATTAAGTACTGCCAATAAAAAAAAATAAATTAAAAAACACAAATCTAATGTCTATTATGAGTCAAAAGTAGCAACCAGATCCCAAGTGGTTGAATTCAAAAAATCCTTCATAGGAGCAACAGCTATATTCTACTAAAACCAAGGGAATGTTACCATTTTTCTGTTTCAAATAACTTTTTTCCTCTTTACTTTTTCCTTTTCCTTCTTTTTCTTTTTTCTTCTTTTTCTTTTTTCTTCTCTCTCTTTTTTTCCTTTCTCTCTCTTTTTTTCCTTTCTCTTTTTTTTCCTTTCTCTCTTTTTTTTTTTTCTCTTTTTTTTTTCTCTCTTTTTTTTCCTTTCTCTCTCTTTTTTTTTTCCTTTCTTTTTTTTTTTTTTTTTTCTCTCTTTTTTTTTCCTTTCTCTCTCTTTTTTTTTCCTTTCTCTCTCTTTTTTTTTCCTTTCTCTCTCTTTTTTTTCTCTTTTTTTTCCTTTCTCTTTTTTTTTCTCTCTCTTTTTTCCTTTCTCTCTCTTTTTCTCTTTTTTTTCCTTTCTCTCTCTTTTTTTTTCTCTCTTTTTTTCTCTCTCTTTTTTTTTCCTTTCTCTCTCTTTTTTTTTCCTTTCTCTCTCTTTTTTTTTCCTTTCTCTCTCTCTTTTTTTCCTTTCTACAGTATAGAATCTGTTGCTCTCAAAGAGTGTCAGACATGCAAATTACTATCACTCATCACTGAACACAATTTGATTCCCCAGATTCTTATTATCCTACTATAAATAAATTCTCAACAGTCATATACTGATGCTCCTGGGCTGCATTTGCTCTGCACAGTCTGCCACTGATGCCCTTACAATGCACCATTTTTATTGAGTGCCTGAACTATGTAGCTGTCCAGTATCTTCTCTATGGCTGAAGGAATGTCCATTTGACTTCTATTGCCAGCATTGAAACACCACCAATGAATCATATACACACAGCAGTTCTTTGAAATGACCATCTAGCTTTGTAACAACTCACAATCTGATCCCTTTCAAATGGTTCTCATTGAACAAAAAGAGCATGTGAGTACTCCATAACAACTTCTTGCACTGAACCTAATCAAAGTAGACATTAACATTTAAATCTCAAACACAGGTTGGCATGAGTGTTACATCTTTAGATGGTTGATGACATTAAAAATTTTCATTAGTCAAAATATCTACCAACTTTTTGTGTGAATTTACTGTACCCAGGTGGAAATCAGGATTTTCCTTCAAAATGTTGCATTTTTATTTTCTGCCAATGTACAAAACTGAATGAATCATCAGTTGAATAATTTTTTTTATTCCCAAAATATTCCTTGCCAAATTAGAAATGAATGTCATGTGGAGAAATACAGCATGTCATTTCATAGATTTAATGGATTAGCTGTTATTAAATAAAGTTATAAATCCAGTTATAAGAAATTAAAAAAAAAATAGCATTTATTTTATTCAAAAAGATTTTTCTTTTTTCACCTCTACCACATTTCAGCCAATTGATTCTACAGCCTTCTTCAGGTGTATCACTCCAGATATAAAGAGACATAAAGGAACAACAAACTAGCAAAAGAATTCATTTGACTGAAAATATCTTTAAATCATATTGACTCTTCTCAAAATTGGAGTTTAACTTTAAACTAGTTAGTAGATCATTGATTAAAGAAAGTTGCATGATTGAAATCAAAAGGAAAGATTTTTAATTTGGTTTATACAAGCAGCTGTCCATAATTTTATGTAAATTACTTAAATTGTTTAAGTGGTTCAACAATTTCTTTTTCTTTTTCAGACACTACATTCAGTGAAATGTTTGAACGCTACTTTGTCTTTTCTTTGAGCGGACAGTCTGCATCTGTGTTTTGTAGGTAAGTGAAATCATTTACAATTCTATTGAATTGATTAACTCAAACTAAAGGTGTTTATTTTTTGTCCATTTTTAATATTACATCCATTTTACACATTGAGGATATTTCTGAAAGACTAATGTTCCCTATCTCTGTGGAAATCACTTCATTCCTTTATTCTCTTCATGGGATCACCTGTTTTATTTGTACCTGTCAAAAATGCCAAAGTTTTACATATATCAAGAACAATATTGTGGAAAAATGTATGACAAAGTAGAAAAAATTTTCTTGTGATGTATTTCGTCTTTTTAGGACTTATCAGACTTAATTTATGTTGGTACAACTATATGTGCACATTAAATGAGGGATGCTGGGAATTTTATTTATTTTTCTTTTTAATCTAGCCGATTCCATTTAGATTCTTTTTCTTTCCATCACTTTTGTTAGTAGATATTCCACACTGTGATAATAGAAAATCTGCCAGGAATGGTGAAATGTTGTAAGAGCCAGGATGCAAATTTACTGTAGATCACCTTGAAGTCAAGATATTCTCTAGACATTTTCATCATAGTCGTTTTCTTCTTTGATCAGAGTAGCATTTTTATGTCACAATTGTGGGCCATCTCATTACAATGGATACCAACACATTTGATGCATTGTTTTTTTTAAAATGTCCCAATTATATGAACACAAAAGGGACATTTAGAGGAAGATCAGGCTGCATGACTGATTTTTTATATATATATATATATATATATATATATATTAATGCATGTTTCATTAAATAATATAGACAAGTTTTGTCTATTTATCTTAAGTAAGTTCCTTTCATATTGTCTGATAGGCTTAATAACATTATCATTGAAAGACGAAAAGAAATCACCATACTGATATGTTTAAATCCAATTTAAGCTTTCAGCTTACATAAGTCATTATCAAAGATGACAATTACTTAATTATTTAATGAAACATGCATAAATGAAAAATTGCTGCCTATATATATATATATATATATATATATATAAAAATTATTTATTCGAAAATTATAACATAAATATGTTATAAAATCACTACAAAAATAGCCATTTTGTTTCAACATTTCTGGTGTCTTATCAAGTGATGGTGTTAAATGTAAAATAAAGGGTTTTAAAAGGTTCAAATCCTTTATTCTACATTGGATGATGACATTATGGAGATTGTTGTAGAAGTCATATTTCTCTTGCTCAGTACTGTTCATTGTGGGTGTGTAGCAACTGATAAGCGTAGTGCTTATGTTGTAATCCAAATCAAGTGTCAGTCTCTGATAGATCCTTTTGGATGCGTGATCAATTTCTATGCAAGATGAGATTGGATTGAAAAGCCATCACCTGACTTGCAGGCCTCATTTTCACTCTTACCAAACCAGAAAAATGCATAACCTTCTTCCACTACCTCAAGTTTTGATGAGCCTGCAGGACGGATTTCAATAAGACAGCTCAAGAGAAACTAATGCTGTTTTTCAATCTAGTGCTGAATTACTGTCTTTGAATGTGCATACATTCCAAGAGCCAAGGTTCAATTTCTTACATTTCTTTTTGTTTGGACTGCAATAACCAGACAGCTGCCAAGTTCCGATTGTGAGCAAGCAATATTTAAGGCTCCTTTTCTAGCCCCTCTCCAGATTGTGGAAAGCAGTGCTGTATGTAAATAGACCTGCTTTGTAACACCTGGAGGACACAAACATCACAATTTCTCATAGGTCTGTGCTAGAATGGCCATCACCCAGTGGTCACCAATGTGTAGCACTCCAGTTGTAGACTTCTAGTAATATCTTTCACCTGTCTCTGCTGCCTTAACTCTCTCACCAGAGGATTCAATGCAAGTAAGTATATGGAATTGAGATAAAAGTCATCAGAAAACCCACACACAAGATTTGATTATATTGGTGAAAGGTGTGTACAGGACCATATGCACACTTTATGAAACTGCTGATAACACAGAATCTGTGCAAAAGATTGCCACAGAAATGGTGAACACCAGATCTCGGGTTTTATTAGTCTTGGAGTTGAACTTCTCTGGAACAACCACCTACAAATAGTACAATGACTTCTGAAGGCAGCAAGGTTTTGATACTGTGAGTTTTCCTTCTCAACCATTGAGGGACGGTGGCTTGGGAGAACCTGTGACTTTTTGTTCAGGTCATTCATATATATATATATATATATATATATATAAAAACTGCTGGATTTTTTTTTCTGTTGTTCACTGGTGGGAAAGCAGTTTAGACAAGCAGTTCTTTGTGATAAAGTGCTCAATATCAAATGGTAAGGATAGAGCATTAATAGAATTAATGTGGAGAAACTTCTCACTTAGTGGTGTTAGTTCAGTCATGCCGACTTCACAGTTTCATTGAGTGCATTGTAGTAATGCTTTCACTCTTCAGGGCTGTTGCCTTCTCTGCTGCTACTTCTCAAATTTGTTGTATTTATGTATGGTTTGGTGTAATTTAATATCTTTGGATGGCCGTGTGAATTTTTACTTAATGGGTGTTATGTTATCACTTAAGTAGTGTGGGGTTTCTTGGTGATTGTTTGCTTTGTATTGTGCTGACCTCTTTTTGACCATATTTGCTTAATTGCTTTTTGATTGATTCTTTTTATTATATTGAGTTGTAGTGTTGATATATCAAATTCATTTAAGAGTTTTGATTATAAAATTCAATTTTACAATCAAAACTCCTAAATGAAATTCAGAGTAGGGATAAGTATACATTTAATTTTAGTTATTACTTTCATATTTTGTGTGTGTCCTATATGCTAAAAATATTATTTTTTACATTTTCTAATGGCTTATTAGTCATATTACAATTACTATATTTGCTTAAATATAAGATCCTATTGTTTTTTTTGTTTTTTTTTTCCCCCTAAAAGAAAAATAGCCTAAATAATGTGGGTCTTATCTGTGAACTTGAAATCTCTGACGGGCTGATATTTATATATACTTGTACCTATCTTAACTTCATTGTATTGAAAATATTCAATGCAAATTGATAGAAGTGAGTCTTCACATCTCACATGTGTAGTGAGCATTGCTGTGGCCTACTTGAAAGAATGGTGCAAATTATAAGAAACATGACTTACACGTGGATCATGCAGGATATACAAAAAGGCTAATATAATATAACCTACAGGTGCATTTTGTAGGAGGGTTATACTCTGGATGTATTTGTTGGCTTCAATCAAGATGTTTAGTAAAATGGGATAAAATTAAAATTAAAAGATTCTCTAGTTAATATATAAGCTCCAGAAAATGACCTATGTCTAAATGTAAAACCACCATGAACTTTCTAAAAAGTGGGATTGGTATTCTAAAATGTATTTTAAATAATTTAAATGTCTTTTTTGAAGTTAAATCATGGTTTTATTTGAAAGATAATAAGTTAATTTGTAAAAAAGAAAAATTATTTTATGTCCTTAAAGATTTTTGAAATAAAACCAAAAAAATAAAAACTCACTTCTAGCCAGTTTGATTAGCTAATTTAATGGATGCTGAGAAAAGGGAAATTAAAACAATTTAAAAATCTCTTAAGAATCCAGTATCTGAAGAAAAATAGTAAATTTAAGGATCAATCAATTAATTAGATTTTGTAAAAATATTACTTACTTTTGCAAAAAATACATTTTTTATCAGCAGACTGTCTTCACCAGTCACTACATTCAAAGGTTAAAAAATTGTATCTTATGGCCTAGCTTTTACTTTCCAAAATTTGTGCCATAACTTGAAAAATGGCAATTGATTAGAAAACTTTATGGAAATTTTTTTTTTTTTTTTTTTTCAGGTCAGTTACAAATAATTTTTTATCATTATACAGTATTTCTAACAATATAATAATGATATCAAAAACTTGAAAACTTTATTAAACAAATATATTAATATATTATCAGCATTAGTAAATTACTTGAAACTTTCAATAATTTTTGAAAACCCTGCAAAGGGCCATATTTTTGTCAAGTGGACATAATTCAGAATTCTTTGTTTTTTGTTTTTTTTTTTTTGCCAGCGGGGTTGATCACCTTTTAGAAGAAAAAATAAACATTTGTAAAATTCAAAAATAAATTGTTTTAATAATTAAATTTTTGAAAAATTACACTAAACTTACATTTTTTGATTCTTCAAACCCATCTTTATTTTAGATCAAGTTTATCAGCAACAACCAAGATCTGAGAGTTTTAAAATTGTACTCTAAAAATACATATCACATTTTCCCAAACAAATATACATCAGAGATCTTCTTTTTTTTTTTTTTTTCCTGTGGAAACAAAAAATATACAATATATTTTATTAAAATAATGTATCAGCAACTCTCCACAAAAAACATTTTTCTTAAAATATCAAACCTTATTATCAATGTGGTCCCAGTTGATATTAAATATTTTAATGCTAGGTTATGGGCTAAAGTCATAAAGACATGACACCCTAAATCTGAAGATTGATACAATACAGTTTTCTTACTCAATTTACTACTTGATGTGTGTAAAACAAGGCATTAGTAATTTAGTCAACTGCTTCTATGAAATGCATTTTCGGTGTTAAGTGATGAAAGGACAGGTGAGCTTCACTTGATAATATATAAAACTTAAGAAATGGTAAGGGTAAGTAAACAGAATCTGTTTGAAGAATGGGAGGCAATTCTTTTTTTTCCCTTTACCCTGCTAATCCCAGTTACTGGTTTACATTCCCTCATTGTCAAATCTTGGTAAACACTTTTTTCAGTTAGATTTCATAATGGAACACTTAACTCAGTGTGACAACAGACCAGGAATTGTTGAAACATCTGCAGCCTTTGAAAATGATTGATTCTCTTTCTGATGGGCTCTACTCTGACAAGGAGTCTGTAATGTAGACAAGCACAGACTGCTTACACACTTGACAATGAATATGTTTAAACAGACATTTAATTTCTATGTTGAGGAGATGATTTGGGTTATTTTATTTGTTTTGCCTCTTTTTTTTTTTTTTTTCTTTTATTTAAACCTATTATTTTGTCTAACATTTTCTCTGTTTCTTTTTCCTCTCTCTCTGTTTCTTTTTCTCTCTCTCTCTGTTTCTTTTTCCTCTCTCTCTCTCTCTGTTTCTTTTTCTCTCTCTCTCTCTCTCTGTTTCTTTTTCCTCTCTCTCTCTCTCTGTTTCTTTTTCCTCTCTCTCTCTCTCTGTTTCTTTTTCCTCTCTCTCTCTGTTTCTTTTCTCTCTCTCTCTCTCTCTGTTTCTTTTTCCTCTCTCTCTCTCTGTTTCTTTTTTCTCTCTCTCTCTGTTTCTTTTTCCTCTCTCTCTCTGTTTCTTTTTCCTCTCTCTCTCTCTGTTTCTTTTCCTCTCTCTCTCTCTCTTTCTTTTCCTCTCTCTCTCTCTTTTTTTTCTCTCTCTCTCTGTTTCTTTTCTCTCTCTCTCTGTTTCTTTTCCTCTCTCTCTCTCTCTTTTCCTCTCTCTCTCTCTTTTCCTCTCTCTCTCTCTTTTCCTCTCTCTCTCTCTCTTTTCCTCTCTCTCTCTCTCTTTCCTCTCTCTCTCTCTCTTTCTCTCTCTCTCTCTCTTTTCCTCTCTCTCTCTCTCTTTTCTCTCTCTCTCTTTTCCTCTCTCTCTCTCTCTTTTCCTCTCTCTCTCTCTTTTTCCTCTCTCTTTCTTTTTTCTCTCTCTCTCTTTTCTTTTTCCTCTCTCTCTCTCTTTTCTTTTCCTCTCTCTCTCTGTTTCTTTTTCCTCTCTCTCTCTCTGTTTCTTTTTCCTCTCTCTCTCTCTGTTTCTTTTTCCTCTCTCTCTGTCTTGCCTCTTTCTTTTCTTTCCTCTTTTTCCATTTCTCATTTTTTCTTTACTACATATTTTGTACATTTCTCTTTTTCTGTGTAGCATTTTTCTACTATTTTATAAAATCTTTTTCATTTCTTTTGTCCCCCCCTTCTTTTCCTTATCCTTTAATTTCTAATTGAACCAAAATTCTGTTACAATCAGAAATATTTAACCAAAAATTGATTTAGAATTTTAGGATAAATGAAATTTTTCATAAATTTGCTTGCAAAGTAAAGATTCTGTAGTTTCAGGATTTTCATTCTATATAAATATATTTTTTATATATGATCAGAAAGATAGACATACTGATAAACATGAGAAAAATTGAGAAGCAGTAGATGTCTGTCTGCATTTTCATCACATTAGTTGACTTATATCAACTTGTAATTTTTATATTTATTTCATAAAAGAAAACTGATAAAAAAAAAAAATTAATGGTTTTCTTTTCCTAGCAACAAAGCAAATATAGCAAGAACCAAAAACAAACAGAATTTTCCACTATTTTTTTTTTTTTGTTTCCATTTATTCAATTGTCTTTTTATTTATGGAAGCAAAAATAAGTTTTTATTTTATTTTCAGGCTCTCATCTTGTCAAGACTCATTGTTGATTTCATCATTCACATTATATGTATATTATCTTTACTATCTAAGATGCATGCATATATTGGAGTTGTCCATTTTTGCAGGCCTTTCAATGATGCAAATGTTAGTTAAAAGCTATTGTTGAAAATGCTGCTGCTTCTTTTTTTTTTTTTTTTTTTTACATTTGTGGCTAGTTTTTAGTCTTAAATATTGTAATAGTCAGACATTTTAACTCCTAAACAATCATTTTAAGAAGAAAACTGTAAACTGAACATTTTTAGAAAATAACTCTAAACATGACCTGAACTTGTATGTCTAAGTTTAGTCAATGTGCATATAGATGTGTGCACAAGCCAGACTTTTCTTATATAATGTTGAAGCTACCAATGTTAAAATAACAGCCAACATAGGTTCTTTTAACCAACTCAGAAAAAAGTTACCAATTATAGCAAAATTCAATTCATTTATAGAACCCAGTTAAATTGGTCAAGTCCACTTGTAGAGATGACATGAGAAGGTTTTATGATTCAGCCAATAGAAAGTTCGGTGTTTTTGTGTATGTATGCTGACTGAATGATCAAATCTATAAATTTTACTAAAACACTCGTGTGATAGCTTCCTGATATTTTTCACAGAGATGCAAGTTACTGAATTCATAAACCTTGAGCTGGTATGAATTGATATTGGAAGAAATATTTGAACAGTTTTATAAACAGATAAAATAGTGAGATAATCTTTAACAAATTTTTTCCTTGAATTTAACTATTTCTTCCTTTTGATACAGTATTAAAATGCTAAGTCATTGCCTTTATACTCTTTAATATTGTTATCACTACAATAACTATTAATTACTCTTGCTACTCTATTACTTGTCAAAATCTTGACTATATAAAGTCGTCAAGCATTTCTTATTCTTCATTTGCCCACATATCAATGTAAGTCATTTTTTGTTCTTTTTAAAATTCACTATGGCCTTTCATCTTTGTCTCTTCTGTTATCTGTTTTTGTCACAAGTACAAATTTTACTTCATGTAATTACAAGTTCTGAATTTTATAGATAAAATTATATGGAAATCTTTAAGATTCTTTTGAAACTTTGTATATCATCTTTTAATTTTTTGAGTTATTCTCTTATTAAAAAGAGAAAAAAAATGAAAGACAAGTTCACTTTTTTTCTTTTTTTTTTTTAATATTCTGTAATTTACAAGACATAAAAAAAGATAAATTTAGATCATTATTCAAATGTTTTATACAAACCATTACATTGTCCTGGATATGACGATAAACTACATCCACGTCATGGGTAAGATGATAAACTACATCCAGCAGCAAGGCCTCTGATCAGGAGGTTTTGAGGAGTGTGGAACCATCTCTTAATTGCTGATGTTCCCAGGTCTACCCAAACCCGGGGTGATAACACTTGTTAGGGTCCCAGCTATGGGCAAATAGTTAACCCCTAAACTGGGGTAAAAACACTATGAAAGTGTAAAAATAGGTTTTAATACTGGAAATACTTTGTAAAAAAAATTATTGCCAGCAATAAATTTTTGAAGAAAAAAAAAACTATTACCAGCAATACATTTTTGAAAAAATATTACCAACAATGTTTTTAAAAAATAAATATTACAAGCAATACATTTTTGAAAAAAAATATTACCAGCTCTATATTTTTGATGAAAAAATATTACCAGGAATACATTTTTGAATGAAAAATATTACCAGCAATAAAAATTGTCAGCATTAAATAACTCATTTAGGTTGATATGCCGTAAACCAAACCAAAACAAACTATTACACTAAATATATTTCTAAAGAAAGAGATGATTTTTTTTTTTTAGTGGATACTCATATTTGAGTAAATGCTCTGTTTATTTATTAAGCAGTATATTTATTTTGTCTACTGACTTGAAAATTTGAGAGATTTTATTAGAGAAAAATATGCAAATAGGTTGAGATGTCTAATCATGTCAGATGTAATGAGACTTTCCTCAAGTGGAATGCAGGTTCAAATCCTACCAGAAAGCAAATATTTTTCTCTAATAAGATTTCTCAAATATTCAGGCTGGTAAACAAAAAATAAATATAATATTTAATAAATAAACAGAGCATCTACTCAAATATAATTATTCATTAAAAAATAACATTTAAGTAACTAAATATGTTATAAGTATACAGGTACAATAGTTTCATGAAAATGTTTTCCTTAATATAAATTAATACAAATCATAAAACCAACAAATTGTTAATATTTACTCAACATTTAGATTTTAATATTTAAAAATTCCATTAATTAGTATATAGGGACTATTAATAATTAGTATGTGGGTACTATTAATAATTAGTATGGGGACTATTATTAGTGATCTTCAGTTTAAATGATTTCTTTTTTTAATGAGGACCTTTGAGTTCTAAATAATATAATCATTTGATTTTGTCTAAAAACAATAAGTAATTAAAGTTTGTTCATCTTGATTCTAAAGCAAAGATATTTTAAATTCTTTTTCTAAATATTTTCATAATAAACCATGATTCGTGGAATAAAGATGATTCCCTTGAACATTATCCTTTGTGGTACTTTAACCACTGAGCAGGTTAAATGTTGAGAGGGAGGATGAAAGTTATTCAACATCAATATTATTTGTCATATATATCTCACATAAGATGATAGACATTTCAGTCAAATTCTTCTAGAAAAGCCATTGTCAATATTAAACATGGATACAATTTGCAAGAATGTATGTATTTTTTTTTTTTTTTTTTTTTTTGCAGATTGCTGAAATTAAAGTTGTAGAAATTTTTAATCTATTTAACTGTTCTTGAACCAGAAAAAAAAGATTAATTTAATAATTTCTTTTATTACTAATCCAATAGTTTAATGAAAGATTTTTGTTTTTTCAGTAAGTTCTTTCCCAACCATAATATCAATAAAATAAACAGTGCATAATGTTTAGGGTTATTTAAACTCATTTCATAGGCTGGCAAATAAAATTCATAATATGCATATTTATTTATTATCTCTTAGGCAAATATGTCTATGTAAATAGAACAAATAAAACTAATACTAAAAGTGAGTATTATTTTTTTGTAGGACACCATAAGTTCAATAAAATGTATGTATGGTACAAGATTAAACTTTGTTCAAAATTAATGAAAATATTGAAAAAGAAATTTGGTTTGCATTTTTGGAGAATATTGTAGATTTGTTAAAATATTTCATTATGCAGAACCAAATTTGGCAAATTAAAAACATTCAAATAATCAGCAAAATATTTTAAAATTAAGAACTTTGGAAAAGATGATGCTTGGCATTTTCAGAGTTTTATAGATTCTTGAAAATTCTTGCAAAGATCAAATTTTTTTAATATATTTTAATTCATAGAAGAATATAGAATTTTATATTTTATTAGATAAAGCATTATCAAACATTAGTATTATTAATTTTGAGTCAGATTTTCATCTTGATGAGTTTAAAAAGTTACATTTTGATCTTTTGCATGCTGTTGTGTTCTCCCCCCCCCCTCTTGCTTTGTATACCCGAGTTATCATTCTAAGCCCAGGTGATTCATCTTAAGCTATCTCTCCAAATTTGCTTTGTTTTGTATCTAATGAAAATCAGTCATTTTATCAGTCATCAAGTATTTATCTAAAAAACAGTGGGGGAATGTATTGACTTTCCAATGCATTTTTTATTTTAATAATAAATATCCTGATTAAAATAATATATATATATATATATATATATATATATATATATATATATATATATATATATATATATATATATTTAATATATATTAATCTTTTGGCTTAATTTACAATGAGGCTCTTTTTTTTTTTTTTTTTTTTTTGATATTGACCGTTAGTTAAACAAATAAATTTAAATCAAACTCTTCTCTTTTTCATCACATTTGATTAATTTATGAAAAATTGAGTAAGATACAATCTTACTATATACTACTTATTACTACTTATAAATATTTTTTGTTCATTCCTCTCAAGTAAAATTGTCTAAAGAGGAATAGATTAGTGAATAAATATTTTTATTAACTTCTTCCTACTAAAATGAATATTTCTTATAAGTGACACAATTTTGTCAATTGTTCTTGATTCTATATTTTTATCATTTTCCAGATTGTGAATTGGACATCCTCAAATTTTGAATAGCAGTGAATATTGTTAACATAATGGGCACATTTGCTGGACATGCCCTTCCCGGGACATTCTTCCTTATCTTTGCATTTTGGTATACAGTACAAATATTCAACCGGTATTTCCAATGTCAAAAACGAAATGCTCGCTTTACATCAACTATCAGCTTTCCCAGCACGTGTCTATGTGGACGTCTTCGCAAATGGCCTGTTGAAGCAGTCACAAAAATATTTTTTGCAACTGTTGGCTTCAGTGGTGAAATTATAACTGGAATGGACAAAGGAGTGTTTGTGATCATGAGTAATGGTCAGCATGCAACAATGTTTTTTGCTTTTGGATTGTCTGGTGTCCTGGAAGTATTGACCTATTTCAAAGCTCCACTTCCTCCAGACACAGACTATATCTCCAATGTTCTAGCCTTCATGATAGAACTGGTTCTTTTTCATTTTCACCTTCATGGTCGAACAGCCTTAGATATTCTTCTTCATGTTCTTCTTATATACATCATTTTTGCAAATCTGGTTTCCATCTTCATTGAAATGAAATTCCGACACAATGTCTTGGCACCACTTGCTCGGACATACTTCATCATGCTTCAGGGCACCTGGTTTTGGCAGGTTGGGTTTATTCTTTACTCCCCACTCCCAACACCATCATTATGGAAAGAGAATGACCATGATGAAAAGATGCTTGCTACAATGTACTTTGCATGGCACAGTATTGCTTGTTTTATTATGATGCTGCTAATTGGTGCTGTGGTTAGCTGCTACCAAAAGGGACATGGTGCCAGCTTTGATGATGATGATATGATAATGAAACGCCTAATTCATACGGGTACCAATGGACAAACAGTGGTCAGCCTTAATGATGAGAGTGAAAGTGATGTTGAATATCAAAAACCTGCATTGGTCAAGTAAACTTTGCCCTCCCTCCTACTTATTGTTACTTTATTCCTTTTTGAATTAATCACCTTTTTATGCCAGTCTTCATATCAACTGCATTCATCATTTTCCCATGATGCCTCACAACCTAACATTGTAATTTCTTCTTTTTTTTTTTTCTTTTTTTTATAACTTATTAAAATGTTTCTTTATTAATAACAATTTATATTCTGTTCAAATCTGAATAGATATCATATACTCTATCATTCAGACACTAATCTAAAATGTCCCAAATATATATAATTAAGTGCATTTTAAATGAATTTTAAAAATATATTTTTCATGACTTTTTTGCAACAAATAAATATTTGAAAAAATATTTAAAATATTTTTTCAAATTTTAATTTGGAAACTATTAGGTTAAGATTTATTATACTCAGGAATTTAGGATCAGAAATTCTTTGACACTTTATTACAAAGGTCGAGAGAAATACTAATCACTTACAGGTTAAAAGTTCAACTATTTCTTTCTGTTTTGTTTTAAAATTTCTAAAAAAAATTATAAAGACTTAAAAGTCTTTATCAGTCATATGAACAATTTTTTTCTGCATGTATGTGTGATTATTCAAAGATCATTTACTTTCTTCTTCTTTTACAGTAAAAATAATTTGAATCTAATTATTATTATTTTTATGCTCAGCTTTTAATTATACACCAGCTGTGTATAGTATGGGCTTTAATCTTTTCTTTATTATATTTTAGTATTCAAAAATGATGTCTGCCAGTTATAATCTGTAATGAATGAAACTTTTTTTAATCTCTTGAGATCATGTTACAAAAGCATAAACAATGATGAAAATACAAACATATCTTTTAATTTTTTCCTTTTAATATTTCCACATTACTCTTTGTACATAACAAGGATTGTTATGGTTGTTATAAAATGAAGAAAAAAATGGCTTCCAGCCTTCGGAAAATATTTTTAATTGTTGAGAGATTTTGCTTCTGTATTTTCTTTTCATTTGTGCATTCACTGAGCAGGGGCATGAAATTTATTCACACAGAAATTGGAGGAATTAACTATTTTGATATTGTTCTTGGCAAATTTTCTCTAAGCATCAAAATTATCCAAATTATCCATTGACTTCTGAGAAAAATTAATTGATTTATCAATTCTCTCTCTCTCTCTCATATATATAAGAATAAATGACAACGGACCCCTGTATAAAATGCATGCCTTAGATTTTTCCAGAATATATAATTATTTTTTATTAAAAAAATGAATTATTGATAATTTTTACTATCCTCCTTGCATTCATGATAATTTTAAATCGCCTTTTCCTTCATTTTTAGAATAAATTGTAAACAAGCGAGATTAGTAGACTGGTGCAAGCAGAGAAGGCCTCTGCATTCATATTCCATTTCCATGTAAGTTTTATGCATAAGAACTGAGTGAAAAAAGATTATGGTTAAATGATCGAGAAAAAGAAGTAAGAAAAAAAGCAGTGGAGTTAGCTGCTGTTTCTTCCTTCTGAAATAGATGAAGGTAGGGTATGCTGCTGATACAAAGTGATTAATGAATTTGCCAAAAAGAAATGAAGAATTAATTTACAAATAAATAATTTTCAAATATATCATTATTTGTTGATTTTTTTATTTTATTTTTCAAGTTACCCTCATAATCATGTCACCCATTGCCATATATTGAAATATTAGTGTTTGAGTCTTTATATTATATTTTATATATATATATATATATATATATATATATATATATATATATATATATATGGTCTAATGGTTAAGTTCAGGATAACTTGGTCATATTTTCAATATAAGATTAACTGAGTTTTCAAATTGAATCTCAATGATTTCTATCCAATACATATTCAATGTAAGCAACAATGTAGTATTTTTAAAGTATGCCTTTTTGGCAAGATTTATTTTCTTTAATGAGTATTGATTGAGAAATCATGGAGTTTAATTATAGTTGTTAAAGCTTATTGGTCACAGCAATTATACTAGTTTTATTATCTTGGGATTATAATCAAAACCTTTTGAATTCAACACACAAAATATCAATCTTGTGTATTTTCAAATGCTTACATTTTCCTTGAATTTTCTTTTTAAAGAGAGATTATAATTATAAATTATATGTAAATTATGCAATTTAAAGAGATTATAATTTCTGCTTCAAGTAAGATTGTGAAAAGATTTTAATCTATTGTTCTCTTTGATTGTTTCAAAGTGTCAATGAAACTAGAAATTAAAGCAATAATAATTGATTGGTGTCAATAGGGTCAAGAGGGGAGATATATCTATTTGAATTGGTGGAAGTCATATTTGATATTAAACCAAGTGCATCACAATCTTATTTACTATTTTGGATAAGCCAATTCTTTCAGAAAAGTAAATTTGTCAAAACTGCGACTCTGTGTGTGACTTTCAAAATTGACATTTATTTTTATATCAAAGCTGTAAATATACACAGAAAATTAAAAAGGTTTAAAAGTAACTCTGAAAAATTTATTTGTAGTAAGTGACTAATTTCTTTTCTACTTTTTAAATCCTTAGAAGTAAAAAAAAAAATATCTGAAGAAAGCTAATATGAAAGAAAAGAAATTTCTTACATAATGGGGTATTTTGTTCTTACAATAATATTAGATATGATTACTTATGTCAGATAATCTCTTATTGCCATAACAGCAAATTATTTCATTACTAAAACTGGATGATCAGGCTGCATGACTGATAAATATATTAAGTTTCATTGCATTTTATAGAATAAATTTTAACAATTTTTAAATTTTAAAGACTAAAAAATTACAGCATAATTTCAGGCTTTATTAATTTGCTTTCTTGAGATTTTTTTTTTTTTTTTTTTTTTGAAGAAAGAAATTATTTATTTACTTTTTACCATATCTATAACAAGAATACATCAGTACACTATTAATGCCATTAGCTTGTATACGCAAATAAATCCAGCAGATATTTTTTTATAATGATCAATCATCCTGCTGCGTCATTTATAATGTTTTAGATTTCATCTCTGTTTTCAAGTGAGGACTGCAAGTCAGTTTGTAAAATCAACTCAACTGTTTCATCTGATGATGACCTGATAGTGTCTCACTTATTTTAACTTTATAAATGAGTAGCCTCTTCTGACAAGGTGTGAATTTCAGCAGTTCATCTCTCCTCTGAAGGTCAGGTGACTCAATGGGGAAATGACTCGCTTGTAAAATTCAATATGGCCTATTATGTTATCTGCATCACTGATTATGTTGGATTAAGGACAAGACAGTTGAATGGTTAAAATAAATTATTTATTTATTTATCTCCAGTCTCCATTTGTACATAAATCATGGGGTTAATTTTTAGTTTCCCTTTGTAGATGTGGTATTGTGGTATATGTAGGAGTAAAAGGTGATGGGTGAATTCTTTCAGTGAATGGTTTATTTGTATTGAATGAATGGGTCATGAATCGGGTTAGCTACAGTATAGGATAGGTAAGGATGACCAACCTCAACCCCACTCCCCACTTTTTTGGCCATGTGCCACAATTATTGTATTTTACAATAATAAATATAATCTCCAGTCCCCATTACAGGAAGTGAATAATGGGAAAGGGGGCAAAGAGCAATTAGTAAGAGACGAGGGAAGCAGAAGGGGTTAGTAGGAGGCAAGGAAACATTAATGTTTGATAATAGAGCAGGGGGAGTTAGTATCACAACATTTTCCTCTCTTTAATTGATCAGGAATTAAGCAGTACTGAAACAGTTTGTTATGGTCCAGATGCTATGGGTGTAGCCTCTGAAGAGGATTTATCAGTCTACCTGAGCTACATGGTTCTTTGGTTTGGGCTAGACATGGTTTGCTAGATAATGGGGTAACATGAGGACTGAGGGAGTGATGAAATGTCTCATTATTATCAGATTATCTATCATGCCTGCTGCTGAGCATAGGCTTTGGTATGTTCAATCTGGTAAGCCTAAGAAAATATTGGTTCCTTCGCTGGATGCTGCCATCCAAGTATTGAACCAGGTATGATCTCAGTTCTGCCGTGGTCTGTTTAACTGTTCCAGGTTCCCACAGTTTGATCTTTTCATCTTGGATGTAGACTTATTGAACTGCTTGCAAAGACGATTGCTGGCATTTATGTCATATTTATTTATTTATTTTTTTGTGTGTGTGTTATCAGGGCCTCTTTGTCTGTTCTTCCCCAAATCTGTTGTACGCTGACAAGTAGTGTACAGATAGGCCACAACTGTTATGCATTTCAGCTGGTGATCATGTGAAAGGGGTGTGACCCCTTTTATATATCACAGGTGGCAGTCAGTTCTTGCTTCTTGGGCTTTCAGGAATATCTTTTTACGTACTCCTACCATCCTCTCAACAAATCCATTTGACGTGCACTGTTGGGTTGGGCTTTTACTGTCATTTTATGATATTCTATTAACATTTTTTTTCTGAATAAGTAAAAAGGAAACAAAGCATATGAACATTGAACAATAAATATGTTTGAAATATAAATATTAGAATTATTGTTGGATATTGTTGGTGTTTCTTATCTGTTTATATAAAATGTTTGTGTATAGCAGACTGTGGGCTTTTTTTTTTTTTTTTTTAAGCATTGTGATATGAACACATGTAGAATTCCTGAAATAAAGTCCACTACAAAAATATGGTGAACTAGAGATAAGTCCAGCCAAAAGAAAATGTAACAAAAAAACAAGAAGAAACTGATATACACGTACAAACAAATATGTATATTAAACAACAAAAAGGTTTACCAAAAGAGAAAAACATTAACGTGTGTGCATGAACATAAAGAGTTTGTGTTTCAAAGCATGTTTGTATGTATGTATGTGTGTGTGTAATATTCATGGTGTCTTTCCACAAGTAGAAAACACATAGCACCCTCCCCCCACAAAGGGAAAGCGCAATCATCTGCAAGAGCCTACATAGTTGTAGTATGCACTGAAAATGAAAGAAAGAGAATGAAGTATTCTCAAGTATTTATAGTTTAGGGTTAGCGTCCCCTAATGACAATTAGGAAATTAAAATAGGAGTTAACCCCCAATATGTGTGTATGAAATTGCTTTTTTTCCATGACATGCTTCATCTATTCTCTAACAAATGACTTCTAACCAATTATGTACAAGTTCTTGTATGAGGAGTTAAACTCTTTGATAGGATCAATACATCTCATTAATTGACACATTTAAAAAAAAAAAAAATGAAGTCAGAATTAGCACATAAGTTGATCAAACTTTTTTTTTCTTGCTGATCACTCCCAAATGTTAACTGGACTAGGTGTTCAACAATCCACAAATTATTTAGTAAAATACCTTTTGTTTTACCAAATGTTAACCAATATGATCTCCATTCTTCCTCAAGTATACACTGCATCTGGTCATCTTTAGATGTCACTTTGTGGATTATTCAGACCAATATCTTCATTTTTGTTATATTTATCACATTTCAGCCAATATGCCCTTCAGCCTTCTTCAGGTATATACCCATATAGATGCCAAGTCCTTAATTATAAAAACTACAAATTTGAGCAGCAGTCTTATGCAAAATAGAAAAGATCTGAATGTATATTTTAGAAAAAAAAACAAAACTTGTATATCATAAAACCCATTCATGGGTTTTTCTTAAGTTCTTAACATATAAATATTGTTCTTCAGTGCTGATTTATTTTGATCAGCTTTCTCATCCATATATGATCAGCCATGCCTGATTTCATAGTTTTGTTTCAGATTATGGCATGTCAGCATTCTTTAAAGTTTAAGTTTGATCTTTAGGAAGTGAGTGGTTTCTCCTTGTGTTCCTCATTACAATAACAAGGGATGACATGTTCCTCTCATATTGAGATTCAACTCTTATCAGTAAGTTTTATCCTTTAGTTTTACTATTGATAAAAATCTAAATCATGTTTGAGGTAATGATAGTGCTTCATTTCAGAATTGCAGGCAAAGCAAGAGCATAATAAAAACAAAAATGGAAATATTAGTCTGAATAATTTATAGAATGATGATGTCTCAAAGCTTCAAACAACTGAAATTTATTTTAAAAGCAAGAAATACAATTATTAACAATGTTTGTTTGATTTTCTAGTAGAATAAAAAATATCAGATCAGAATTTATTGCATGGGTGTAACTCTAAAAAGCAAATTTATGTATAATCAATATTAAATATACTTATGACAATAGACATTGTAATAGCAACAAAATTCTGAGCTTTTTCTTATCAGTAATTTATCACTGATTAGAAAATGTCCCTTTTTTCCTACATATACTTTTTTCTAAAGTTCTGAGAGGATTTTTAAATAATTATTTTTTTTTATCATTTCACCTCAAGCAAGGCAATAAAGCCACTAAGATACAAGGTGTTACTGAATGTGAAAGAATATGAGAAAAACCATTATTACAGAGAGAGAACAATAAAAGAACAGGATCCAAGGAGATAAAAAAATTGAAATTAAAAGTTGACTGGAAAGCAAGAAGCCAGAAGAGTTCTACAAATGAAAAGTGTGAGAGAAAAACTGTTAGCATATAACTTATGGATACATTTAGAAATTTCAACTGCAAAATGATTGAAACCTTGTTGCCAATCCAGTATTGCACTTAAATTCATAAAGTCTGGGTAACAAAATGGAAAGCTCACCAGAATAGTTACCATGAAAATATTTATAGAGAAGATATGTTACAGCAGTGGGAAAATGACTGAAGCCAAGATGCCAGGTCAGGACTAATAACATTGCATTTTCTTTGGATTTTTGTTGAAGAGTCTCTACATACATAACAGAAGCATCAGACAAGATGTAACTAATATTCAATGCATGGACAAATTGGTAGACTTATGATGGTTTAAGATAGATTCTGACATGAAAAATTGTTATAGCATGACACAATGAAATCAACTTTCCTAGAGCAGATTTAGCAATTGATTCAATATAATCATCCTACTTCAATGCCAGTGGAAGACATTAGCCCGAAAAAGCTCAATGAGTTACCCACTTGGAGGTTAGCATCAGCCATGCTGATGGAAAGCAAAAAAGTTCTCTAAGGTGAGAGAACACTTTCATTTTGGATGTATTAAAATTAACAAGCCATTTCTTGCCCCTGTTAACAAGTTGAAGGTCTTTTTTGAGATCAACTACCAATTTGACATTAATCAAATCTATAAGACTTCTCATTTAAACAGGAGTAAATAATTGTCATCCACATAGATACCAAGTTGAGAACTTTAATTTCATGATTTGATAAAAAAAAGATTGAATCAAATCTAAAATTTGTCAAGAAATACCATAATCCTTCAAATTGTGAAGAAGACCAACATACCAAATCTTGTCAAATGCTTTCAAGATTATCTACAGGAGCAGCCCAAGCTTCAACATTCAAAGCTTGACAGGCTCTTTCAGTGACAACCATTAACACATCAGCAAAAGCCATATTGCTTATCTGAATGAAGACCCTGCATTGTGAGATGCTTAACCAATTCACAGTTGATTAGAACATTTAGCATTTTGTCTAAAAGAGCTCGAAGACTAATAGGCAAACTGATCCTTCTATCTACCTAAGTTCATAAAAACAGGAGCTCCAGAAGAGGATTTCCAGCAAGAAGCAGCAAGGTATTTATTGTGAAATCTAGAGAGAACAGGTGCCATTTCAGGACCACGTTTTTTTAAGTAGTATTGCAGGGATACCACCAAGGCTACCTGCTTTGTAGAGGATTCCATTTAAAGATGATAGCAGAAACCATGGATTAAATTCTATTCATATCACACAGTCAAGAGTCTGTCTAAGTTTCCACTTAGAACTGAGATACTCCATATGAATCAAGAGTAGAACTGGAAGAGAATTTATGAGTAAAACCTTCTGCTTTATCAGCAGATGGTGTTAACTGAGAAATTTGAATGAAGAGGGAGGGATAAAAGTCTTACTCTTATTTGACATACTATTATAGAACTGTCATGAGAACCAAATTTGTTTGAGGCTATGCAGTTCATCTTTATGTCAGCAAACAAAGACTTAGCCTCATTGAGAACATGTTTAAAATTATTACAAGAAGACACAAAGAGGCATCTGTTGTGGTCAAAATTAACATTGGTACAGCTGGAAAAATTGATTCCTGAACAAGCAAATGTGAACAAAGAAAAAGATTGTGGCTTCACCTGGTACTTCCAATTATCTTTATTTTTATTGCTTTGAACATATTTTGATGAATTTGTTCTCCAACTTTTATTGTAAATAAAAATGCAATTTATATCTGTTGTGGGCTGGTGTATGCAATTCCCAACTTGTTTTGGGGCATCTGTCTATATTTCTGAGTATTATGTACACTATTTACATTATTTGGACTATTGTCCTCATCTTTGTTGCCATATTTATTACAACATTTCGGGCCTTCAGTATCTGTCTATATTTCTGAGAAGAGATATTATGTACACTATTTACATTATTCAGACTATTGTCCTCGTCTTTGTTGCTGTATTTATTACAACATTTTGGCCTTTCAGTATCTGTCTATATTTCTGAGATGAGGTATTATGTACACTATTTACATTATTCGGACTATTGTCCTCATCTTTGTCGCCATATTTATTACAACATTTCGGCTGTTGTATGCTCCAGCCTTCTTCAGGTGGTTGAAATGTTGAACTGAACCCTTTATTTTGAGGCATTAGTAATATTAGTGATTGAAATTGGGAATAACATGCTGTCTCCTGAAATACCCACAACAAACATAGCAGACTCAGGATGTGATTCCACATAAAAAATGTAAAGAAAGAAGAACTGATATATATGTACAAACAAATGATAATGTATTAACAACAAAGGTATGCAAGCAACAAAGACAATGATGTGTGTAACAAATAAATGTGGAAACCTTTTTGGTCCGAAATATGTGTAATGAGTGAATGTGTGTATGTATGGTTCAAGCATTTCCCAGAGGGAACACGTTCTCCACGATAGGTTAGATGCTGACAAATAAGTGGATATGGTAAGAAGAGAATGAGAAAAATATCGCAAAGTATTTATAGTCCTGAGAGTGTCCCCTAGGAGCCGTTTTTAAAATTAGGAAGAGGTAACCCAAATTAGGAAGAGGTATCTTCTGAACATAACAATATCATTTAATATTTGTTGTTTGTGATAAGTGTCCAAGTTTAATTGCTATACTATTCACTTCATAAAGATTGGTAAACTGCTCAGCTAAAACATTATGTTAGGTGGGAGAGAGAACTAAGGTCATTGGTATTCTGAAATCAACAAATTCAATCCATTTCTATAAAACTGAATAGAAATGCAGAGAAGTCAGAAATATTAATATTTTTTGTAATCTTTGTACAGATTTGATAATCTATAATTTTTTAATCAAGTTCCCACCAAGCAAGGCATTAAAACCAATTACTGGGTGTGGAAGACTAAGAAAACAGAAACATTACTAAGGAGCTGAAACAAAAGATAATTAATCAGGACATTAGATAGCGATTGACATTGCATTTAAATTTTTAGTGAACCAACTTTTCGAACCTGCAAAATAGTATGTCATACTATCTGTAAATTGGTGTGAAAAAATAATAATTTCTTATTCAAAGTAGTGTTGGTAATGGCTGAAAGTCTTTCTATCCTAGAATGAAATATCAAACAATGTCATGTTTAAAGTGGGAATCTAAATGTATATATAGGATTGATAACAAAAATTGCTCAACTCTCCTGGAATTCCCTCCTCCAATCTTGGGACACCTCAGACATCAGGGATTGACAATGACTTTTTTTTTAATGTAATGAGAGAGGCACTGTCTAGAGGGATGGCCTTTTGGAACTGAGTATAAATAGGATAGATTGCAAACAAGCTAAAACAGAAAAATCTTGGAAGTCCATTTGTAGAGAAATGTGTTATATTACGAAATCTAAAAATAATATTAATTTTAACAAGTCTTCTATATAAATAAAGCACTGTGTATGTGTGTCCGTCCATTTTTCAATCTTAGTAAATCATAAACAACATGAAGTAACTATTATAGTTGTACGCAATTAAAAATTAAATAACTCATTTAAAGTTAAATTTAAATATCAAACAGATTGAAAGGTTTTAAAAAAAAGTTCTTTATTAAAGGTTTAACTTTAATTTCACTTTTTGTTGCAATTGATATCGTCTAATTAAACCGTAATTAAAATTTAAGCAAGGCACAGTACATTGTTTATATGGTTTTCTTTGTCTAGCACACATAACTGTGATGTATTTGCAATTTTACATAATTTAGGTTCCTTAATGTCTTTTAAGAGTGACTTTATTTGAAGGGATCATAAAGAATGGTAATTTTAAAAGAAATTGGTTTCATATAAAAAGAAAGATTATGCTGAATTAAAGGGTTGAATAAAGATAAAATAATTTTACTATAAAGTAAAAATGCCAATGACCCAAAAGCCCTCTGCAGAAGCTAGCCCAAAGTATTCCCAAAGAGCAGCTTCTGGGCTAGTTTCATAATAAAGGAGAAAAAAAAATATAAACAAAAATGAAAATATAAATATGATGAAGTTGCTCTGTTGACTTTGATAAAAAAAAAGATCAATCACTAACCTAATATAAGAAGCATTTTCTTTATTGGAACCATAGCTGAGAGTTCTCACACTAGACCTAAAATATATATATATATATATATATATATATATATATATACACACACACTTATTCTAGTAAATAATATGGCTTGTTCAATGATAGTCGACATGAATGAGTACAATTTTATTTTCCCCCATTTTCTGGTATTTTGCTGATGATTGGCCACTGTGAATGCTCGTTATCTAGAAATGATCTTCAACTGGCCTTGAAATATTACTCAGAAAACCTGCTTGTCAAAAGCTTGTTGAAGCCTTTTAAGGATTTTAGTTGCCTATTTGCTGCATGTCACTTGAATTTTTCACCCATCATAAAATCACGGAACTATTTCAGTAGGTTACAAAACTTTACATAATAATTAAACACAAGTTAATAGTATAAAGCTATTTGGCAGACTGACTCAGCGGGTTGGGTACCAATAATCATTAATTGCTCATACATTTCCATTGAATGTTACAATCACTGCTTGTGCTGTTTTTTACAATACCACACTGTATGTGATTTAAAGATATTTATGGTAAAAAGAAAAATATCTGCCAATGTGTTTAAATTTATTTTGAAAAGTTTATTACATTGTTAGTTTTTTTAATATTCTATGACCATTAAGTAAACAGAAAAAAATGGACAAAAATTGCAACAATGAATTTAAAAGGAAATTTATCAAAATTAATTTTTAAAAAAATCATCTAAAAAAAATAGAAAACTCAAATGCTAAAATTTGGTTTTATTTTAATTCGCTGATATATTCAAACGATTATCCTCATATTGGTTGTTATAATCATATTTCAGCTGTGATGTCCTCTAATTTTTAAAAAAAATTAGAATCTTAGAATTTCAAGCCAAATCCTTTATTAAATATACAGCAGTAGTCTGTTCTTATTATCATGTTTATGCTAGGGGAGATAATTCATATTAGTTCTATTATTTTATCTTTTGTTCATTTCACCTTGTAATGTCTCTTCCACTTGTTGCACTGAACTAAAATAACTAGTATTTTTAAAGTTTTTTTTTTTTTAATCTAAACTAAGATTTATTCTCAGTCATAACTTTGGGTCATTTCAAATTTCTCATCTGAAATCGTGATACCCATCTGAACAAATGTTTTGTTTTTATTTCCTTTTCAAATTTTCTTTTTACAGTTACTGACAAACTATGTAGTTAATGGTGCATCCAGACCAACATTCATTTCAGATCAGATTCGTTGAGTTGCATTTTGAAATGCAAATACCACTCTTAAATGTGTTTTATCAAAAAGCTTCTTGCTTAAAAGCTTCCCAAAGCATTGAGACAATTTCCTCAAAAGAAAACAAAACTTCATGTGCATTCCCTGTTCCTTTCTATCATCCATTTTAGAAATTGTCAGATAGGCTTGCAAACATAAGAAAATAAAAAGAAAAGCCAAACAAATCACTCGCAAATTGTAGGCTTTAATGTTAGTTTATCTTTTTTATTTTTCTTCATATTTTTTTACTTGTATACTTTTTTGTATTTATTGCATCACCCAGGAATTGAACTTGTTATGGGCATGTTCATTAACGCATATACCTTTTGTATTATTAATGAATCAAGGAAACAACGCAACTCCAAATGTGAATCAACAAGTATATATTGAAATAACATACAAGAACAAAATATACAATAATTTGTATTCAATGTATAGATTAAGCGAAACAAAGTTGCTCCCCTTTTACCATATTTTGATTTGTAATTGATTGTCTGAAAGAAAGTTCTCTTGAGCGAGAAATGTTCAGGAATCAATGTTAGAACAAGTCTACTGTTAGAATAGATAACACAGGAATACAATTGATCAGAAAATGTGTTGTGTTAGAGAAATCAACAGAGTCCTGCTTGATTGAACTTGGCTGAGTCATGGAGAGATATGTATATATGTATTACAAAATTCTGTGTCTCTGTGTGCATTTGAAATGTTGTGAGTAAAGTCATAGGTTTGTGTTGACAGGCGAAATTTGCTGGACTCTACTGGCAGCTTGTGATAAAGTCGCCTCTTTTAAAGCTACAGATAGGCTCCCAGAGAAACCACGGGAAAAGTTGATTTTGCTCTAAAATGTGATAGTACAAATTTAGCAATTGGTCAAATTTTAACCAAACAAAACAAGTAAGTTCAAAATCAAAAAATTCAAAGCAACGACTGCGAAGGCTAAATTGTCCTATAGAAAGGCAGTATTGAATTATTAGCCAATCGCAGATGAATAAAATGTGGGGGTGGAAAAACATAGCAGTCGCTACAAACTCATGACTATTAAGTAAAATTCAACAGTTAACTGACACATGTGCAATAAGTGTTTTGTAGGGTTTTAGAAATTCTAAGAATATTACCAATATGATCAGATGGATTGATTTGTCTTTTTTATGGCCTATCAACCTTTTCCAGGTTATTTAAAGCCAGGAAATATTTTTAGATTGTAAAATTTTTTTTTAGATAATAGTTCAGTGATACAATTCTTTCTAATTAACCCATAGCTGGGGAGAGAAGAGGTGGATTCATACTTTCTCAAGGGTATTTGCATGTAAGTAGATATAATGAACTTGGCTGGAATTGGAACTTGGCTCTCTGATTCCAAGCTGTTATCCAATACACTACCCACACATCCAAGCTTACAGCACCTGGTATTCCCAAGTGGTCACCCATCTAGGTACTGACCAGGCTTGATATTGCTTAACTTTGATCATACCTCAACCAGTGTCTCAACATTATATGGCTGTTAGCAATATGATCAGAATCAACTCTGTGAAATATTGTGATTATTAGAACAAAAGGAGAAAGTGAGCGTTTTATGTTGGAAATTCAGGCAGAACTTAGTAAAGTTGAAAAACAGTTTTTGGAGGCATATTTAAATGAAAAATTCCAGGATCATATTTATATAATTGCATAAATATACAAAAAACTGAAAGGAAATTGCATGCAAGATCATAACTGCATATCAATGAAAATGCTTTTGTTGTAACTACCCGTGTCTTACTTAGAAGTGAAGGAAGCAAAATTGCCTGTAATGATTCCTTCTTTGTCTTTGTTCTAACGTTAACTAAAGTATAAAAACCCTACAATATTGTTATACTGTAGGTTTTTATACTTTAGTTAACAGGAAATAAATTGACTTTGGCTTTGTGTCAGTGAAAATTGTTTTTCCTTTTTGCTAATTATCCACATTCATTGAAAACCTACCCCACATATGATAGGGATCTAAGGTAGTTTATACAGAAAGGCTAAATGAAGCCTTTGAACTCAATAATAGATCATGAATTTAAACTATATATTTATTCTATTCCCCCCCCCCCGGGTATGGGCTAAATAGCAGAGTGGCAACCAGTCTAAGGAAAGGAAAACTGAATTTTCAACCATGTAGAAAGCAATAGGAAACCATCTTTCTTAAGAAGGCATTGTCATTCACAGATAATAAAGAAAAGGAATCTGTGGCCAATCATACTTATCTATGTCCTGAATAGACATGTTATGATACATTTTTTTTTTTCATAAGTTATTTAAAAATCATTGCTAACATGAAATCTTGGATCATATTTAATTTAAAAGAACTCTGGCAAGCCATCTGATCGTTCTATCAGCCTATAAGCAAAATACTAGAAGCCTTAATAAACATTCAATTGGTTGAGCATTGCATATTGCAGGGTCTTCAATTGCTGATGTATTAACGATTATTGCTGAAAGAGTCTATCAAGCTTTAGATAAGAAAAGTGAAGTTCAGGCTGTTGCTTTGGATATCTCAAAAGACAAGGTTTGTCATACTGGTCTTCTTCACAAGTTGGAATGTCATGGTATTTCTGGATGAATTATTGAATTGATTCAGTCTTTCTTATCAAATTGTGAAATGAAAGTTGTCTTGAATGGCCATTCTTCTAGTTCTTTCTGCATTAACGCAGGTACCCCCCACAAAGACCCTATCCTTGGCCATACATTGTTTCTAATTTTCATCAATGACCTTCTTGATCAATTATCAACTCAGAATCTATGCAAATGATACAATTATTTACTCCTCTCTTAATAGTAAATGTGAACAGATTGAGAAGGTCAAATTGGGAGCTGATCTTAAAAATGACCTACAATTTGTTGTTAATTGGGGAAATGAATGGCTTGTTAATTTTAACACCTCCAAAATGAAACTGCTTTCTATCAATCATTTGAGAGACTCCTTTCTGCCTTCCATCAGTATGGCTGATGCTAACCTCCAGGAGAGTGACTTGTGCTTTCTTGGGCTAACATTTTCCACTGACACAAAGTGGAAAGATTATATTGAATCAATTGCTGGGTCAGTTGCTAGGAAAGTTAGTTTATTGTGTTGTGCTAGAAAAATTTTCTCAACAGAATCTATCTTACATATTTACAAGTTCCTTACTTTGAATATTGCTGCCACATTTGGTCCAGTGCTCCTGCTTATATATTTAGAGATTATTGATAAAATCCAAGGAATCTGCAATGTTTATTGGCTCTAACCTGACATTTTCTCACCACCATAATGTAGCTTCCCTGTGCCTTTTCTATAAATATTTTCATGGTAATTGTTCTGATCAACTTTCCTCTATGGCACGGAGACTTTATGAATTTAAGCACAATACTAGATTAGTGGTAAATTTTCATCATTTTACAGTTGAAATGGCTGCTAGACGTAACTGCAAGTTTTGTTTTTATTGTTCTCTCTCCTTAATAGTAGTTTTTCTCATATTCTCTAACACTCAATAACCCCTTGTACCTTAGTGGCTTTATTGCCTTGCTTAAGGTGAAATAATTAAAAAAATATATGGGAGAATTTTACAAAAGATTTCAAGTATAGGTGTTTTTTAATCTAGATCTTTTGCTGGATTTTTATTGCAACAATAAAAATACATAAAATTCAAATTTGTTTTGCAAGGATTTATAAATTAATGACCATCGTCCAAATGTTAATGTTTATGGCTCAATACTAATGTTACAAATATAAATCTAACCTGATTTACCATTGACTGGAGAAAGAAGTCATAGATGTAATTGTAGTTTCTGATTAGAAAATTTTCACTTAATTCTCTACTTTCCTTCTCCTTGGCTGGTTGTCAACCAATGTTGAGCCCATTCTGCCTTACTATTTAGCCTATTGATAGAGGGGACGTGGCTGAGTGGTTAGAACATTTGCTTTCTGACTATGAGATCCAGGTTTGAATCTTATCATGGTCAATCTGTCAGGAAGGTGACTTCTTGATGTTATCAGCCTGGGGGAGGCTGAAAACCATACCAGGAGTTGACCCAAGCCTTGTGAATGAAATTGGGTAGACAGAAGTCTTGAGAGCTGTTGATGATTGTGCTAGCATGAAGTCACAAGTCATTGTCACCGAGGGTTTGACCGTTTAGAGTATTGATCATGCTAGATAACATGCACTCTCCCAGAAATTATAAGGTCTGCTCAGCATAGTTGCTGTATACACCACAGGTGGGCTCTGTGGGTGTTGAACAAACACAAATGCGCCTGAGCTAGCCACACTGGCAGACAGTCATCCTCAGATATGAGTGGTTGCGCCATTTATAGGGGAGAAGAGATAAATTCATACCTTTTCTAAACATATTTGTACAAAAGTAAATGTAAGAAAGCTCAGATGGAATTTTAACTTGACATTTAAATTTCTCATCACAAGTCACTCTCTGTTATACCTCTTGCATATCTGGTCCAAACTGATCTGGAGTGGTAGCACCTGTTAGGGTCCCAGCTATGGGCAAATAATGACCCCCCGCCCCAAACAAAAATAAAACACTATAAAAGTATAAAAATACATTTATAGTAAAAATACAAACAATACATATCTTATAAAAAATTACCAACATATTTATAGTAGAATGTTCACCAATACATTTTATTGCAAAATGACCAACAATACATTTTATCTGTATTTGAAGGCATACAATTGCATTCAAAATATATTTAAAATATTTAGATTTCAGCATTAAATAACCCTTAGAAGTTGATATGCTACTAAACAAAATCAGCCAATCAATCATCTACCATGTATTCAATTATAAAAACAGAATATCATATTTTTATTACTTCAAAGTGCCCAAGAATACTTCAGTATTAAATGACCCATAGGGAGTCATATGTCATTGAACAAACAAATCAATCAATCAAAAAATCTTGCACATCTACAAAAAGATAAAAATTTCAATAATCTGATGGACACAGAGTAAACGTCAACATTTTATCATCTGATTTATATTGTAAATAGGAAACTCTTCCTAAAAAAAAAATAAAAAAATATTGGCAATAATATTTTAAAATGGTTTTGCTAAAACATGCGCCAGGATCCTATCAGTAATCATGAAATTTTGTGGTGATGACCTTTGTCATTTTTTAGTTATGATGACAAGACAAGCTTGATAAAAAAGACTCCTGGTGTATTCTCATGATAGATAAAATGAAATATGTATCCATATATTTTTTCTGTTTTTTTGTAACATTTTACTATCATTACTCTGACTTCAAAGATGGTTGGGCAATTCCACGCCTGGTAAAGGTCTATTTGCTATGGAAACCACAGCAGCAACATCAATTATGGTGAAGCTGTGACCTGTCTTCTCTCACAAGAGTCTACTGGTTGCAAAATGGACTATAAATGGAGAATTGATCCCATCATATAATGGAGGGAAAACGTTTTGGGCCAAAATGAGTGAGTTTAGTAGAAAAAGATGGAGGCACATGTAAGAATGGTCTGGAGACTCAAGATAGAGTTCTCTAGCCAGCAAGAGATGTTCCCAAACATAAACTCTTAGGCCATGCATATGGACACTAGAGTCCTTCTTAAAAAGAGGAAGATAGTCAGGAATTGAAAATTCAGAGGAGGGTATTGAAAAATTAAGATCAGTTATAGAGAGCTAGGATGTCTGGAGAAAGTTAAGAGGAACACTTGGTGAAAGAAAGGTTGAAGGGTTTAGGTGTTTTTTCGTCAAACTAGTTTAGCTTTATTTCATTGGTTGCTTATATATAAGATATTTTTTGTAAACACATACTTAATATTGATGACAACAGTCATCCTTTTGTCTGAAAAGAATCTTCAGTTGCATATTGAGCACTAAAGATTTCTTTCATACTATACTTTCTTATTTTCTGTCTCTGAAAGGTGGGTTTTATGCAAATCTTCTAAAATTCAACCAGTCATTTTCTTTCATTTTCTATTTCACATTTCCAATTTTGGAAGATCCACTCCACTTTCGGGAGGAGCCATTATATGATATCAGTCTTCCTGACGTCATCTTCTGCTTTTAATATTTTTCTCGGGAAATTTCAGCTGACAATTTTCCCATTGACACCTTTCAGCAGACGACCATAACATCTTGCCCCTGACCTGCCAGCTGTGTTTAGCTGAATCACATTGTGTGACTTTTTCGACAAAATTCATACATCTGTTCCTATATCCTGGGAAAATAAGTCTGTTTCTGACAAAAAAATTAAAATCGTTTTGTTTAACCCTTTTCGTCCGTACGCTATGTTAAATATTGTTACATTATTTTATTATGGAATAATTGTTTGTCTATATCTCTGAGATGAGGTATTATGATTACTTGCATTATTTACATTATTCGGACTGTTATCCTCATCTTTATTACCATATTCGCAATATTTCGGCCGTTGCATGCTCCGTCCCTCTTCAAGTGATTTGCATCTCAAACCAAACCTTTTATTTAATCCACTGAGATAGATTATTCTAGTTCCACATGCCACATGGATAAAGATGTTGCTTAGATCCCGTGACTAGACCCAAAGAGTTGTGAGTTCAATCCCAGGTTACAGCAGTGTTGAACCAAAAACTTGGAGAGTTGAGTTAAAAGGAAATAACTGAGACATCCAGAAGAGGCATGGCACGTGGAACTAGAACAGTCTAACCCGGTTTGACAAAGTGAAGGGTTCTGTTTGAGATTCCAATCACCTGTAGAGGGCCAGAGTATGCAATGGCTGAACCATTGTGAATATAGCAATGACGATGAGGATAACAGTCTGAATAATGTAAATAATGCAAGGAATAATTGTTACAATTTGAGCCAGTTACCAAGAGTATGTTGAGTGTCCAGTTACTGTCACAGGAAGTTCACTCAAAGTCCTAACAGTACAAATTCTCTTCTATAAGGAATTGACATTATCACCATTTAATAAATTGTTCTAATGCTTAACAAAAATGCCTGACTCTAGATATCAAATAAATTCTTTCTTCTTTTATGTGCCATGTCCCTTCAGGAATTGGACTATCATGATTCTCCACAACCTCCTACCATAAAGAAGATACCAATTATAAAATAATTTCCAAATTGAATTTCTTTCTCATCCAGGGTTGAAATTGTTAACTTTAAGCATTTTTAAGGTGATAGAAATTGTCCAGTTTGAATGAAATATACGGAAACATATAAACATTTTTGTAATTAAATGCAGTTAATTGTAACTAAATGACAGTATTAGTTTCCACCTTCATCTTTGTTTTAATTATTTCTATGATGTCTCAATCTGTTCTCTAATTGATATTGACCACTTTTGATCTCTTAGTTTTCCCAAGCATTTTCTATTTCCATTGCTCTTTGGAATTGTCTACCATAAACTCTTGAGCTTCATCTGCTGAAGGCACTTTGATTTCCTTATATATTTTCTGTTTCAATCTTTCATACATAGTAGATGAGAAATATTTTTGCCTGAAGCTAATAATTCCTTTTAGTTTTTCTATGGGCCAAACATGAGAGCAATGGCGAGGTTTGAAGAGAATGAAAACACTGGAAACTCAAAATTAACATCAGGAAGAGGTAGTTGAAATTTCTGGGACACGTAATGAGGAAGGAAAGCTTGGAAAATCTGATATTCACAAGACAGATAGAGGGTCAGACATGACATACTTGATGGGCTTGAGCAAATGGATGGCAGAAAAAAGTTTGGGAGAAATAACAAAAAGACAAAACTTATTAAGAGCTGCAAGGGACAGGAGGAGGTGGTGGAGGGCCATGATCGCCTATGTCCAGAAGGAACATGGCACATGGTACATAAAAGAAAAATCTTGCATAGATTTTCATATTATTATTCCCCACTTTGTCATTTAGGCTTATAAAATTTGTAGTTGAATGAATTATTTTTACAGTCATCATTGTTGATTTTATCACTATTTTTGGCTGATGTATTCTCCAGCCTCTCTAATATCCATGAAAAGTTTTCAGATGAAACACTAATTTTATGTATTATTATTTTGACTAACGACCTCACTATCTTTTAGCTAGGGATTTCTCTAATATTTGCATAGCAGTTGGTGAATTAGCAAAATTTGTTGAGATGAAGTGGATTAAAAATTTCTGTTATATTCAGATGGAAACTCCCTAATGATTCAATTGTATCTAAAAGTGACAATAAATGCACATAATGAAAGCATAAATCCAACACAAAGCAAACATATTGTGTAAAAAAAAAAAAAAAAAAAAAAAAAAAAAATTCATGCTTATTTTTTGTGAGAGAAACCCTTTTTTTAAAAAACCAATGAATAACTGCAGAAAAGTGTATGAAAATTATTGACTAACACCAAATGAATGTTCATCTTGCACCTGCATGTGTCATATCTTTCACATGACCCAGTAGCATAAATGTCAACTGCATCACTGACTCTGGACTGACTGTTCAGGTAGCTTTCCATTCTCTTTGTCTTGTCAGACTTAATTCTATCATTTTACCAATCAAATACTCTGATTAATTTACATCAGGCTCACCCTTTTTAGTGACTTGTTTGGCTCATTATCTTCATCATTGTTGTTTTGATCATAACTGACATTTTCTATATTGCTTGAAGTATCCATGATTTATTTGAATTAATGTCTTCATTTTTCTATCTGAATTTTTCAGGTGAGAATTTATCTTACACCAATTTATTTAGACTAATATCTTCATCTTGGTTCCTATCATTGGAATATTTTAACTCTTGTGCTCTTCTGCCTTTTTCAGAGTTGACAATCTTCCTGGAATTTTGAGCCATTTATTTAATCCAAAGGCCTAAAGTCTTTATGATGACTGAAATATTGTGACAGTAACAATCAAGATTAAGACATTATCCCATGAAATTCTATCATTTTTAATTTCATCCACTGTGTATATTTTTATGTTCTGGAATAATTCAAGGACTTACAAGAATTTAGGATGAGCTAAAAAAAAAAAAAAAGAAACATTAATTAGTCTGGAACCAGATTGGTCAAGGAGAAGTGTAAATGTTACTTTTTAAACAGTACGTATTTTTAAAGGAATCTATTGATATTTCTTAAATATAACATTTGTTCATTAGATTTAGTGGGTACATTATGTTTGAGTAAACACATCTGTGTGTGTGTGTGTGTTTAAACAATGAAATCAATGTCTACTGTATGTATGGAAACCACTAATTTTATTATCAACCTAAAATATGGAAGGATGTAATAACCTGTACATGGAGGTCAACATTATAGTACACAGTAGTTTTGCTTTGTGATATTGTAGTAGTAATTGCAGTGGTCTAAAATGATCAGATTTGCTTACATGCAGTTGATATGCATACTGGTTTCTCTTGTTGGTGGTTGATTACTGCTGCTAATACCTGAAGGTGGAGGTTGACAATAATGTATAAATGCATGTGAAATTGAATGTAGACATACTTATTTCAAGCCTCTGTGTATACAGTAAAGATAAAATACTTATTTCAAGCCTCTGTGTATACAGTAAAGATAAAATACTTATTTCAAGCCTCTGTGTATACAGTAAAGCTAAAATACTTATTTCAAGCCTCTGTGTATACAGTAAAGCTAAAATACTTATTTCAAGCCTCTGTGTATAAAAAGCTAAAATACTTATTTCAAGCCTCTGTGTATACAGTAAAGCTAAAATACTTATTTCAAGCCTCTGTGTATACAGTAAAGCTAAAATACTTATTTCAAGCCTCTGTGTATACAGTAAAGCTAAAATACTTATTTCAAGCCTCTGTGTATACAGTAAAGCTAAAATACTTTTTCAAAGCCTCTGTGTATACAGTAAAAGCTAAAATACTTATTTCAAGCCTCTGTGTATACAGTAAAGCTAAAATACTTATTTCAAGCCTCTGTGTATACAGTAAAGATAAAATACTTATTTCAAGCCTCTGTGTATACAGTAAAGATAAAATTAGTTTTATTCACCTCCCAAAAAGTGGATAAAAAACATTAGTTAATTTTGCTATCATATATGCTACCCAGCGCAAAGGTGACCGTTACCTCTTTATTATGAAACCCAGATCTGCACTCTGAGACAATTCATGCCAACCTCTGACCAGCTAAACTTTTGGGGTCCAGTGTGTCTGTCTTTTTATCTAGGTACATGCAATTAGTAACTTTTAAAATTTCTCTCTTTGTTGGTTGATTTTTGTCGTAATCATCTTTTTGGATTCCTTTCTTTTCTGAGGTGCTTCAAATTTGTTCATTTAAAGTTTTTGTTTGGTTACTTTCTTACGTCATAAAAGGGTGTAGTGGACCGTGGCTGTGATGTTGTTGAGTTGACATAGAAGAAACACATGTGGGTTCAGATTCTCCTGTTCGCCAGCCCAACTACATAAAAAGGTTGGACTTTAATTAAGTCCAAAGAAGAAGGCAAAGAAAACAAACAAAACACAAGACCGATAATAAATGTATACAAATATATATTAATAACAAGTTACACGAAAAAAATTACAAAGGACAAAGTGTGTGTGAATATTCTGTATGTGCGTGAATATTCTGTATGTGCATGTGTGTGTGTATTGTGCTTAGCTTGCTCCCAGCATTTTGGGATACGTTATCCCTTGTTAGCGCCTACATTTCGAGGTTGTAAGCTGAAAGCCTGAGGAAAAAGAGAGATTTACCTCCAGGTGTAGATGCGAAGGCCTGGGGGGAAAAAAGAAAGAGGCAAAGGGTCAGCGGTTTTTTATAGCAGCAAAGAGCGACCCCTGGTGAAAGGGTTACAAACTGAAGGAGGAGTTAACTCTGACAAGGGTTAGTTACAAATTTGGATTTGAAGAAGATAAATGGAGAATGTGTATTTTTGTTCTCTATTCACTATTATTTTTGGTAATTTTAGGAGTACCGGCTTGAAAATAGTACTATTTATCTACTAACAGTTTATTTATGGTGTTTGCTTTTACAAACTCATATATTCTGCCTTATTTACCTTATACTGCAGCTTCCACATCAATATATTTTTTATCAAAATCTATTGTGTTCTCTTTTTTCTTTTATATGTGCTCTGCTATATCTGCTTCTCTTTTCATCTCTAATCTTTAGAGAGTTTCTTGTTTCTTTCTTTTATTCCCTTTCATAAGTTCCTGAGATGTTTGTATCCTAAGAGACATAAAGAATTTCTAGGATTTGTTTGTTGCACAAGTGCATTGTAAATGTCGGCTGAATTAAAAGTGGCCAAGAATTGTATGTACAAAATGATGAAAATTCTAGTCTGAATGGCTCATAGAATATGTGGATATCATCTTGGACAATGCAAGAAAGGGTAGAAATCATAGAGGCTGAAACACACGGAATCAAAACAAAAAAGATAAGGAGTCTAGTATAAATAATAACCATCTTAAAACAACATAAATTAAACTATAAATCAAATATCTATCTATGTCAAGTAGAAATGTCAGCCTGAAATATGTAAATCACAATCGATTGGTTGCTTGTCATGTTGGACATGAAACAGAAATAACTGAAAGTCTGTCCTTGTAGAATAAACATAAAAAGACAAATATTTACAGTAACAATCAATTTGTTTATCTGAGATAAAAGTCTTCAGCTAGCTGAATACATTACTGTTACAAGATGGGGTGTAGTTAAATATATGAAACAAATTACTGGGATCCGTGTAACAGAAAATGGTAAGAGGAAAATAAATAATGAAGGAAAAGGAACTGCTCAAATGAATTATGAAAGAAAAAACAACAGAAAACATGAACAGACATTATTTTTTATATATATTTTTCAGTAATAATCGGGTGACAAATATGTTTCTGTAAGTGTGTATTAAACTCTTTTCATGAGCGTATTAGCTTTTCGTATTAAAAATGTTTTTAGTGTATTGTCTTTTTTCTTTAAGCTTTGCTTATTTGCATGTCAGTCTTGAAAAATATCATTGATGGCTAGCTATGTACCCTTTTTTTAATCCCAAGCAAATCAATAAAGTCACTAAGATGTAAGGGGTTACTGAGTGCAAGAGAATATGAGAAAAGGAAAACATTATGAAGGAGAGAGCACAATAAAGAACGGGAATTAAGAATACGGAAGATAACGATTGTCATTGCATTTACATTTTTGAAGATCAAAGTTGACTGGGAAGCAAGAAGCTAGAAGATGGTTCCTCAGATGAGAAAAGAAACTGTTAGCAGAGAACTTTGCACATAGCCAATTGAAGTGTAAAATGATAAGACCTTGTCACCAATCTAGTAAATTCATAAAGTCTAGGTATCATAAAGGAAAGGTGATCAGAGCATTTAATACGAAAGTATTTATAGCAAAGGTACAGGAGAGTTTCATTTAGGATAGTAGGAAAGTGAATACAGTCAGAATGCCAGGTCAGGACCAATAACATTGCAGATTCTTCTCTGGATTTTATCAAGAATCTCTAAATATAGAGCAGGAGCACCAGATCTTGTGTGACAACAAATATGTAAGATAGATTCTGGAGATAAGAATTGTCTACCACAAGACAGTGAACCATCTTTCCTAGCAGCGATTGATTCAATATAATCTTTCCACTTTGTGTCAGCAGAAAATGTTAAACCAAGAAGGCACAATTAGTCACTCTCCTGGAGGTTAGCATCAGCCATACTGATGGAAGACAATAAAAAGGGGTCTCTCAACTATTTCAATGATATTATAGTTTGGAAACTGCTTTTTGAGATCTCATCATGTACATGTTTTGGTCTGCAACTATTCTGTCCCACCTCCATGAGATATTTGTTTGGTGGAGGTGAGGGGGGTAAAACTGGGAAGGGTCATTTTAAGAAATGATGATATAGTTAGGTCTTTTGTCAGAAAAGCCAATTCCATTTTAAAATGAAATAGCAACCGTTATTACACTCTTAATATTGGAGATATTTCGGAAATTTCTTGATAGAAAAGGTAAATGCGTCGACAAATTCTATTTATAAATTCAGAGATTGACTGAAATTTTGAATTAACAATAATTCAATATACAATCAATATAAATATATTTAGGACAATTAAATAAAAATTCATATAACCTACATGGAAGTTTGCTGTTTCATACAGCGTTGGCTGCACCATATCAAATCTTGAACCCATGAGGCATAAAAGCAATTCTTCTGAAAAATTCAATGCTTTGTTTTTCATTCTTATCGTGACTTTAAGTTGTTACCGTAACTAATTAAGAAGTATTAGCTTTATGATGGTGGATTTGGTTTCATCTAACGTTAAGCCTCTGTTGCCAAATTGGTTATGGTGATCACGTATGGCACTTAACTGACTGGATTTTGTAATGAAGTCAAGCAAACACATGAAGACTTTCATTCACTCAATTGATTAGTTCCACAACAAACTTTCTAAAAGAAGACAAAAACAATTTTGGTTTTAGTGCTGACCGTTTTTGAAGTTGGTAAGATTTGAGCATTTATCACTACTCTAGCACTCCTAGGTTTAGATTTTGTCATTTTTTTCGCTGGTTGTATGGATTAAACATAGAATTGTATACCGATTGACCTAAATTTTAGCAGAGTCAGACACTCCATCTGTAATTCATTACAAAAAGATTACCAGTGGTCAACATATTTTGATGGGGGATCATTTTCAAAGAGAACTTTGTCTGCATTTTTGTATTTGATTTCAATGTCAATTGATAATGTAATTATTATATATTAGAAAGTTTATTCTATTCAGCACAAAATTTGTTTTTTTTTGTGTGTCTCAATGTATTAAAACTAAAAAAATAACTCTTTTTCACTTACATTCTTATTCTGTCACTTATTTTAAAAAACTTTTACAAGGCGCAAATAATCTCACCTACCCTTTTTGGCTTACATTTTCCCCCAACACTGAATATGATTGTCCTCCCTTATTTTCATCTGCTTTCTTGCACCCTCTCCCCACATCAAATGTGTGATACATTCAAATACTGACCATTTCATTCCATTGCACAAATGTATCGAATATGGCAGCAAATCCTAAGTTATGGTGAGATTTTCCAAATCATTATCTGTACTTGATTTAACTTTCTTCTAAATTGATCAGAACTAATGAGTTAATTCTTTTTATCTGACCTTTTTAGATTAATCAATTATTGAGACTTCTTTAGATCTAGTTTTTTTTTCTAAACAAAGTAATTTTTTTTTAGGATGGGACAAAAAAGTCTTAACTGTATTATTATGTATCAAGTGGGATTATTTACAGAAATTAATACCTGGTATAATTAACAACTGGATTTTCAAAATTTTGATTTATTTTGTTAAATCTTTATTATTATTATTATTATTATTATTATTATCTCCACATGTGAGTCTTTAACCATATTTGTTTCCAATTATTATTGTTGGACTCTGCTCTTTCAAGTGATTAGTTTCTGTTACATGAAGACACATGTGACAGGGAGATAACTCTTGTATAGCAAAAAGTTACAGACATTACAAGCAAAAATAAAACAACTTGCTATATATAGTAAGATATATTCCTATTCAGATTGGAAGTGTTGATAGGTAATGTTGTGTTTAGCACGAGTGGGACAAAATTGTTTATTATAAATTTGACATTTGCTTTTGGCAACTTTGTTGTGTTTGTTTATAATTAATGCAGATCTTAACCAAAAGTGATTGTATTTTCTTGCTGCACGTTAAGCTCAGTTAAATGTAGGGAGCCTGAGAGCATGCACTCAAACAGGTCCGAAAATAGCTCTGGACATGGCAACTATTGGTTGCACGGGCATCAGTATTAATACCCTCTCTTTGGTACAATGAGGGAGGTAACGCCTCAGGCAACTGTTTCCCAGGACTGGGCACCTCTCAATAATAATTTATTCTTTCCTGAATTTTTTACAGGAGAGTCGAGATCCGAATTGTTAAAGGTAAATCCATGTGATCTCTTTGGTGGTTTTGTAAAAACTGTTCTTGTATAGTGATTTTCCAAGCATAGATTGAATGTGGCACAAGGCCGAAAGTAATGGGCACCCAGTGAGGATCAAACTCCCTACTCGGTCATAATTGTTCTAGCAAGACAACCTTGCTAACCATTACACCACCTTGAGGTGCCCAAAGTGATTTTCAAAGCATAGCTTATATGTGGCACAAGGCCAAAAGTATGGGGCACCCAGTGAGGATCAAACTCACTACCCATTCATAATTGTTCTAGCGAGACAAGCTTGCTAGCCATTACACTGCCTTGAAGTGCACAACTGTTCTTGTATATATATTGCCATTTGATTGATGCATTGATGTACTTTTTTTATATCGTAAGCCACATAAATGAATTCAAAGCACATTTGCCCCACTCTTTCAAGTCTGGCATTTCATGTATGATATGGTAAATTATCATTTGTAACTTCAATGTAGAACTTTCACTTGGTATGCACTATTATATGTCTGAATTCTGAATTTGAAGTAGAAAGGGATAATAAATGCTCCTGCTGTTGCTTAATGTTAATTAATGCATCGGCTCCTTTCAAAATACATTTTCTTGATTAAACCATAATTCCTCAGTATATATTAAGGATTTGTCCCATGCATTTCCAAAACAAAATACAATAAACTACGTCCAACAGCAAGGCCTCTGATCAGGAGGCTTGGAGGAGCATGGAACCACCTCTTAATTGCTGATGTTCCAAGGTTCGCCCTGACCCAGGGTGATAGCACCTGTTAGGGTCCCAGCTATGGGCAAATAGTTAACCCAGAAACTGAGGTAAAAGGCATTATAAAAGTGTAAAAATAGGTTTTAATACCAGACTTTGTTGTAAAAAAAAATATTACCAAAAATGAATTTTTGAGGAAAGAGAAAAATATTACCAGCAATATGTTTTTTGAAAGAGAAAAACTATTACCAGCTATACATTTTTGAGGAAAAAATATTAACAGAAATAGATTTTTGACAAAACAAAAACATTACTAGAAAAAAAAAAGTTGTTGGCATTAAATGACCCACTGAGGTTGATATGCCATAAAACAAACTAACTAACTAACTAACCAACCAAAACAAAATGAATCTGACTTGTTTGTATTGTACCACAATTCATAAGTACTTTTAATGTTAAGTGTTGATCTATATGTTGTCCGCCATTCATTTATATGATGTTTGTACAAATTGTATGATCTCTCCCAAAACACACCAACCAAGTCTCTGGACGAGATAAGCCCCCTTGATGAATTTTTTTGTCTGCTCTCCAAGAATCAGTGTCAGTTTTCTCATACTCTAGACACCATGTTCATTTGCTTTTTGGGACATGAACTCTTTTACTGTTTAGGTCAGTAGTGGGACCAAGGAAATCATATCTTGGTACTATTTAGTCAGTATCTTTTTCATAATTTACACAGCCTAATGTTTGTAGATGTTTCAAGTTGTGCTCTAATTCTTTGTGATATTCTTCCTTAACCCTTTGTTATAAATTCAAGATCTCTGTCTATCGAATGTCTTTCTTCCTTCGTATGCTTGATTTGTATTTCTTTAATTCACTTGGTACTGGTGAGTCATTGTCCTTTTCCTTCTTTTGAGTTTTGTTACATCAGTTTGCTGTTTTACAATGTTTCTTGATGCAAATGTGCTGCATGCATCAATTTATAATTATCCACAATCAAGTTTTTTTATGCCATAGATTGATATTATTTTAGAAATCTATGCCCTAGAGAGTAGTAAAAATAATGCGGGACACCTCTTTTTCTCCAAGCTTCAAGGGTCTAGGGGTCACCAAACTGTTGGCTGGATCTGGCGCACCACCACACGTGAGCTAAAATATAATTATTTATATGGAATTATCAATAGATTGTAGCTAAACTTACATTTATTTTAATTTTTTCTACATAAGTAAAAATGCTAAAATTTGACCAATCTGATTTTTGGCATCTGAGAGTAATATATGTTTTAGATTGATTTGCAAACGATTTGTTGAAAGAGAATCACAGAGAAGGAAAACTTCATGAATTTTATCACTGCTTACTTCTTGATGAGTTTTCAAAGTTGAAGAAATTTACCTCTAGTGTGGCATCAGTGTTTGAAACAACTTGTCTGTGAGAAAACATTTTCAAAAATGAAGTATATAAAGTCAACACATCTAATGAAGTTGACTGATGAACATTTGAAAGTAATTCTCTTGGTTAGATGCAGTAATTCTAAAGCCAATATTGATTATATCATAAAAGGTAAACACTAGTTTCACAAATCTCACTAACCTTTTTTGCTGTTTAGTTTGTGAGATTCGGATATGTGTACAATGGGTACAATATAACTATTTTATTACTAATGTCACCTTCAACTTTTTGGTAAATAAATATGTTTGTTGCCTTTTATTTTTTGTGTATTGAACAAAATGGTTATCCAGTCATCATACTCTCAGTAATCTGTCCTTCTGTGAATAAAGTTTGGTGACCTGTGGCCTAGATGATACTTTAAAAACTTTAGTGAGGCCATCTCTAGGGTGAAGGCGCACAATTTAAATTTAATTAGTGGCCTTCACCCCAGATGGCCTCACTATAGTTAAAGTATCATTATCCTTTTCTTTTTCCTGAATTATTTTGATAAACTTAATGTCATTAAAAAAAAAAAACTTTATTTGAATTGTAAATCTTTTTAAATGATTTTCCAACCCCCCCCTGTCCAAACTTCCACATTGAGGAAAATTCTGACCCCCACCTCTTAGAACACTCACATTCTTACCTGGCACAGTATCAAAAATATTAAGCCCAAGCCCCAGGTGGTACCTCTCCTTTGGGATGGGGGCTGGGTTTATTGCCCGGCACGTGAGGCATCCCCAAAAGTGGAAGTGCTGAGGGGGCTTGGGTAATTTTCCCATGGTATTGCTGTTTAAACTCACTTTAAACCTTGACCTTGTGTCACATTCAGTAGTGATGTGTGTGCACGGAAAAATACCTTAAGACACCCACCTTTTATTAGGCATTTAAGAGGATTTTTTTTATTGGTGAAAAAAATCTAAATCGGAGAAAAAGGATTTTACTTAAGTTTTTGATTTAAAATTTTAATTTGAAGATTTTGGGATTGAAGTAAAATTTCTCGAGTCTCTATGAATATTTTTACGCTAACAGTTGTGATTTCTTTTCAATTTTATTTCAAACTCATATAACAACCCAAAACAATTCTGGTTCAAAGTTTATATTTATTGACTTGCCTCTTCTTTATTCTTAGCTTTTAATGCAGCTTTCTTTACACCCTTTTTGTCATTTGTCTCTCCAATGAAAGTATAACCAACAGAAAGTAATTCTGAAATGTACCTTTGCTGAAGCACTTGACAAATAGGTCGTCTGGAGGTTCAGTAACATCTTAGCGTCTATGGCATGCAACATTGTTATAAGGAAAAAAGAAAAAGAAAACTGGTGTTTACAGTGATAGATTGGTATTAATAGTCAATAATAGTACATTATGCTAACCATCTTGAGAATTATACTAATAAACTTATGAATTTTTAAGTTCTACCAATAATGAAAAATTCTTATAGAAAGGTTTATTGCAAAAATTATCCTTAATACAGATTATATTTAAGTAAATAGTTGAAAAAATATATATTCTACTATAAGCAATAAATAATGTGATGAAAAAAAAATCTTTACAAATTATTTGAGCTATAAATCTGCTTAAATCTTTGATGAATATTCTAAAACATGTCATTTTAATTTTTAATGTGTGAACCGAGGTGAAACAAATTATAATTTAGAAAATTAAGCCCATTTGTTAAGTCTGTACTCAGATGACACATCCTGTTTTTGTAAAGAAAAGGCTTAAGAAAATTTAGTCACATGCAATATTAACTCATTTACTGTCATACAATGCACATGATGATGAACTTGTGAAATATTTTTTTAGGATTAATATTTCTTTTTACCTTGATTTGTTGTATTTTTAATAAAATCTAGCATAAGGTGCAAATATATCTTGTATTATTGTGAACAACAAAAAAGAAAGTCAGTCCTGAAAAAAAACCCAGCATTTTTTATAGTTTAATGAATTTAATTTTATTTACCAAAAAAAAGCATGAATATCATTTTTTTAATGGTAACTCTAATCAATTTATGCACATTATTCTTTCAATACATCTCTTCACTCACCTATCCTTCCCCACTTCAGATTATACTGGGTGCGATGGGTAAATGGTCGCCATTTTAGATGTTTAATTTCATACATGCACATTGTTTTTGATTTTGTCGACTGCACACTATAGTAGGATCAGTTGGGCACTGTCTGTGAGTAAAAGAGCACCATAACGCAACTGACTGTGCAAGAACTTTGGAAATGGCATGCTGTACTGCTTGGCATTCGTGCTGGAAGCTCCAATGCGAACATTTCAGAGTGTCTAGGTGTCAATCTGAAGATAGTGAAGAAGATTCAGAAAGAGTTGAATGAGTCTAATGTTGATTACGAAAGTGTTTGGAGTGATCACTAGTGATGGCGATATTATACCTCCATTCATCTTTCCACAGGACCTCAGACACAACACGGTGGCCTATATCAAGTACCACACAAGCAGAACCCAATCAGGGCTGTCAGACAATTTCTGCAATCGCATCGCCCCCTTACATCTGGTCATCTAACTCCCCAGACTGCAACACCCCTTGATTATTATGTGGGGCGCAGTTGAGCGAGAGACCAATAAAACTCTCTGTAACACCAAAGATGAACTGAAAGCAAGGATTATAGCAGCATTCACAAACTTAAACAAGGAGACTGCACAGAAGCGTTGCAGGAGATTCTGAAGTCATCTGGGGGCTGTGGTTGAAGCCAATGACGACTTTATTGAATAAATTTACTCTTTATTATTTCAAGATATTTTTGTGCAATTTTGGTAAATATATCTGTTAAAATAAGATGTCAGTATTATTTTCATTTTTGTGTAATTTACATGATAATTTAACCATTGCACGCTGTATATATGTCAATAAAAGTATAGCAATTATACTGAAGAACTAATTTTGTAATCTGTTTTTGGTATGGCACTGCCTTTCCTCAGATTGGTAATCAGAAACTGGTATAAAGGAAATATTAAGTTGGCAAAGTTTAACTTGTACCTGCAGATAATGGTATGTCAAAAGGAGTTTTTTTTTCTTGACACTGCTATTACTGTATATTGCCTTGACTCCCTCGAAAATGTTTTTTAAAAACGAGGATTAGAATTTTAATAAAAAACCTAAACATGTGAAAGTGAATTTATACATTTTCTTTGTTCTTGAGAATTTACAACAAAAATATTCAACACTATTTATTTATTAGATTGTTTATTTACAAGAATCATTTTATATTTGCATTATAAAGATATGTGAACAAATTTTTTTTATTTATAAAAATTTTCTAAATTATAAAAATATGTGAACCAACTATAAAATGATAAATAATAAAGATTTCATTAAAGTTTGAATCAATTAACTGATCTTAGATCATTATTACAAAAAAACTGGAAAATTAAAACAAGTAATCCAAGATATAAAATAACTTGAGAAGAAAATGTATGTCTGGAAAAATCTTGTTTATTTAAATTTTCTTCTATAGTTCATAGATATTTTTATAAAATTATGAATAAAACTTGTTTTCATATTTATTTATAAAATAGTAAATAATTGCATATTTTGATAATTTTGTAAATTTTTATAAATTTTTCAATAAAAAGATTTTTCAAATTTATTTCTTTATAAAATGCTAAATAATAAATATTGCATTGTACTTGGTTCACATATTTTTATAAACTTGCAAATAAACATTGCTGAGGCAGATAAGGTAGTATACAGTAATAGCATTGTTTTGAAACATCATTTTTTTTTTTTTTTTTTTTTTGCTGGCACAAAGGTTAAACTTTGCCATTGAGTTTATTTCTAACAATAAGAGATGATCCCTGACAATCATTATTTTAGTGTAATGTAAAAAATCTAAAGATAAAAAAAAAAAAATGAATGAAAATCAAATAGATTTGAGTATTTATACACAATAATGACTAAATATAGTGTTATGTAGATATTTGTTTAGTTTAAGGCTATGAGAGACACCTAGTGAGAACCATTATTATATTAGTAAATAAACTAGTTTCCTAACCATTACTGCCTGATAAGTAAGCACCTTAGTATTACTTTCTATGTATTACAACAGTCCGGCTCAAGGTCATAATAAGAAGTCACCTAGTGAGAATCATACTTGCTATACTAACTGATAAACTGTGTAAGCCGTTTACTGTACCTTAGTATTACTTTCTATGCATTACAACAGTCAAAAAGATTACCAAATTAAATAGGAATAAAAAAAAAGTATTTACTCAACTGAGCTTAGTTTGGCATAAGGCCACCAAAGAGATGGTCTTGGTGAGAACTGAGCTTTTGATATTAACGAATGACCTTTGTGATTCCCTTTCTTTCCAAACAAATGTGAGTAGCCATCAAATAATGTAGATTGTAACAAGGGGAATAACTTTATAGCATAAGAAATCCCGTGTTAATCAGCTTTTTAAATATTGGTATCTTTTAGTTTAGTAGTTAGGAATAGGAAAAAAAATGCCTTCTGTGGTTCAGCTCTTGTTTGCCAATTTTCTTCTTTAATCACCTGAACACTTCCAGAAACATGCTGTGCAGTGTCTAAGATAATAAAACCAGGACAAAGGAAATCCATACCCACCATTGCATGACTCTTCATTTGTTTTCTCCTACAACACTTACTGACCCCTTTATATATGTGTGTGTGTGTGTGTGTCTTCCTACTGAAAACCACATCAGCATGACATGTACTTACTTGGTCACGATTAGCGAAATATATATTTTCATTCAATATCATGTTACTGAACACAAAAAATGCCATCTATAATCATCTTTACTTAAGTTACATAGATATAAGATATAATTTTAATGTATGCTGTATTTATAGGGCAAAAAGTGTTTAATATTCTGGATAGAGCATATGTATTGTGGACGTGAGGAGGCACGGATAGCAGCTTGGATTAAGGAATCGGAGAGCCGAGTTCGAATTCCAGTCGAATCCATTACATTCACTTACGTGCGCTAATACCCTTGGGAAAGGTGTGAATCCTCTTCTCCCCCCAGCTATGGGTAAATAGCAGGACAGACTGGATTCTATAGCCTTAGATGGCAACTGGTCTAGGAGAAAGACAACTCTGAATTCAAAACCCAGAGTGAAGCCCCTAAGGCGGATGGACGGCACTTTGTGCTACCTTCCGGCAACTCCTGCAGCTGCACTGGTACCAAACTGTATTGGTTTATCCTCTCCTTTGGACTCTGCTAGCAAGGCCAAGAGTGGGGGAACTAGACGTCTGGGCAGCACTGGTTCTCCATATATCCCACCCAGGCTCGTAGCGTATCACGCTACTCCATCGTCTCTTGAGACAGACAGATGCCGCCAATGATTGTGGACATAGACTCTTGCCATTCAATGTTGAAATCTATGTTCAAACATGGCCTGAAGATTGCGTTCAAGCATGAAACAGACTGTTACTATTTGGTTTTAAACTACACTGCTTATATTTACATATGCTCTTGAGCACTTTTACCCTATAAATACAGCAGACATTAAAACTATATTTTATCATACCTAACCCCAGTAAATAGTAGAGCACTCTCACTACATTTATACCCAAACACACACACACACACACAGGGGAATACTGCTGTAATCCTGGGTATGTAGGGAGTTTAATGGATAATAAGGTTAGAATTGGAAATCAGAGATCAGAATTCCAATTCCTGTTGGGTTATATTACTCTTGGCAAACGTATGGATCCACCTCTTCTCCCCCAGCTATTGGTTAATTAGTAGGACTTGTATCAGTAAATCATTATCACCCAAAAATATTTACTGGCTTTAAATAACCTGCAAAAAGTTGATAAGCCATAAAATACTCAATCAATCAAACACGCACATTATATATATAATATATATATATACACTACAGTTGAAAAGTTTGAAGCCACCCCCAGAATTAGCATGGGATGAACTTGACAGAAAAGAGCATTTTTGAAAAAAAGAATGGAATCAGTTATCAAATTTATATCTTCAGGAACTATTGTAATAAATGCCAAAAATTTGTGCTGCAGTAATCAAGGCTAAAGGAGGATATTTTGACAAGAGCAAAATTTAATCATAAAATCCTTTTTTTTTTTGTCATGATAAAATTTCTAATAAAAATTCATGTCTCACTTTTTTTTTTTAACCATGTATAATAATTTTCTTTTATTTAAAGTACAAAACAACTATTTTTGGCACCAATTTAAAAATTACCAGGGGTGGCCTGAAATTTTTGAACTGTAGGGTGTATTTTTTGTATAAGTCAGAACATACCCACAAAAAGTACTTACATCAATCACCTATGTCAATGGAATAGTATAGCAATAATATAGGACATAACAACATATTTCTGTGACATATGTTAACATAATTAGGGTAAAAAAAATCCAAAAACACAGGATATAAATATAATGAAATGAAAATAATACAAATAATGAAATGGTTTTAAGCTGCTTCTATATTTATTGCCAGTGATGTCATTATCTCTTGATAGATGAGATGACAGAGCATAAAATCTTGCAGTACTCAGAAGTATCAGAAAATCTGAGAAAGAAAAAATAACAAACATGAGTTTGTTTTTCTTTTTTTATCAGGAATTCACCAATTTATAGTTTTACAAGAAAATGTTATCTCTTACAGAGAAACTCAATATGTATACACATGCTTTAAATGACAGTCAAGCAACTGCCAAATGTTTGTCACTGATTCTCCCTTTTCAGAGCATTTAATAATATCCAATTTCCCTTCCATGGAGATAGCTTTCCTTTTTCCATTATCAGAAGAGGTTACACTAATGCTTGGGAATTATCATGAAGAGCAATAAATTTCCACAAACACAATGCAAGAGAGAGAGAGAGAGCGAGCGAATACACAATTCAATATGGTGTACATCCAGGAACTGACTCACACTGCCTTGTGTATGAGGCAAACAACAGAAGTCAAAACAAGATTAATGGAGATTGCATTGTAACTACAAATCATCACAGGTTTTGAATTCAGAGTTGGCCTTCTTATAGACCAGTCAGAACTCAAGGGTATTTTCACATAAATGAATGTAATGAACTTGACTGGAATTCAAACAAAGCTCTCCAATTCCTAAATCCAAGCTGCTATGTATTATTCCACCATGCCTCCCATATGATCAAGACCCCAAGCTTCATTGTTTTAATTAACACTCTTTATTAAAAGCTACAACTGGAGAATGGGGATATCAAATCATTAATGGAGGGGGGAGTGTATTAGGCATAATTTGAAATCTGAGAAATCTTTTATTTACTCATCATGACCACATTTTTGGAGTATCCTGAATATTTGCTTTTCCATGGTTAAGCAGCATTTAGAATAGAATTTCCCATACACCTCAATTGTCAGGTTACAAAAGAATGTCTTTTACTTTTTTTTTTTTTTTTTTTTTTTTATTTCATTTCTTGCTTGATGAACTCCAAACAAAAGCTGGAGTTGTCTTCTATTTAGTCTGATTTTATATAAACACAACACAAGAAGAAAAAAGAAAAAAACTGCTCATCTGAGTTTTGTTTAAATTTATGAAATAAATCAAGCCACTATTAAATAAATTTTTTCGAGTGGGTCTTCATTAATCATGGCCTTGTACCAAAATTCATTTAGTCACGCATTCTCACATTTGATTACCTAATTTTATGAGCAAAGAAAAAAAAATTTGTTCAAATTAAAAATTGAGTAACTTTCATACTCTTCTCCATAAATGCATCCCCCACTTTTTGAAAAGTATATTTTATTCCACTTCACATTTACAAAAGATCTACATTAGTACAGAACCTCCTTCCTATTATTATAGGACAAGATACAGAAGTAATTACTACTGATATAGGGAAAATTTTTGAGCATTCCCAGACCTAAATCAATGAGCTATTACCTATTCTAAAGAGTTCTGCTGTGATTGATGTGGAAGGCTTAAAGTATAACAGTATGTACAAATGTTTAATCTCAAGTGAGGTTTAGACTGAATACATATAAATCAATGGTATTATTATAGGCTTTGCTATTCAGATAAACATGCTCATCTACAGTGTTACATTCAAGTCACCTTGTTGACATATGGCCTAGTGGAGTTGAAGTATTGGTTATGACATATTTTGGCAATTGGGAGTTTAATCTTCAGAATGAGTAATACTAAAAAGTCACATTTAGTAGAGTGAGTATCTCCTGAGGATCATTTTACTGCACCAGGCTCTCCAACACATCACCTCCTGAGGACCATTCAATGGCACAAGCTCAACAGACGTTTAATAAAATTAACTTTGGAGAACAAATAACAAGTGACACAAATACATAATATGCGGTCAAATGTTAAATAAAATCCTGTCAATTTTTTTAAAAACTATTTGCAAAAGGATCAAAATTTTTAAATCAACAAATTTTTTTTTCTAACTTCAAGACCACTTTGATCATTTGTGGTTGCTTCTCAACTGTGGCCTTTTAACAGATGGCTAAGTCTTAGTAAAGATTTTAGATAAGGTGATGATCAGTGACCTTGCCATAGAGACTGATTCATTGGTGTTGTTAGGTGAATTATCATATGGGTCTACTGTCACCTTGTGTCAGACTAAATTACTGAAATGATACCTTGAAAAGCAATTACCTGCAATGGCAGCCAAGTAGAAATAAATAAAGATAAACAAGGCCATAAATTGAGAACTTCAAAACTGGAACAAAATTTTTTTTTTTTTTTTTTTTTTACAAAAGATCATCTTGTGAGAGTGAAGAGTTTAGCCAGTAAGTTATTTCTTATCAAATTCTCTTGTGATTTTTCATTCATAATTTTGTTAGAGAGTTAAAAACAAAGTGAGTATTATTGATTTTCCAGCCTGCAATAATGACAAGAGTAAAAAAGAAAAAAAAATTCTCACTTCCAAATTGAAATAAAATTTTCCACTTTTTCTCCTACCAAATTAGCATAAATATTTGTTTGGGAAATAATTAATTTGAAAAGAATTTGTTCAAAATTTTAGAATTCTAAGTTTTCCAATAATTGATTGCATTCTTATGAAAAGCAATCTCAAGTATAAAATATGGAATTAGTACATCTCACACAAGATACTGTGAGTTTAGTCAATTGGACACCTTTTTTTTTTTTTTTTTTGTTATTCACATTAAAAAGAAGATTAATAAATATATCCTTGAAATAAAGATACCATTTCCTCTTTCCACATAGATTATGCACACAAGGAAGTCCAGAGAATAGATTGGCTGAAATTGTTAAAAAAAAAAAAAAATTTTTTAACAACTCATGGGTTAATAATGACTTTTTTTAAAACATGTTTATATAGTAACCATTTTAAAATTAGTACATTTGGATTAGTACTGTAATTAAGCATTTAACTTGCTTGCTCAGTACAAATTTAAATGTTTTGTCATTATGTCCCCAACCAAAGATTAAAAAAAAAAATCATGTGAAATCATCATAATTTTTGCTGCTGATAATATCTATGAAGGTAAGGTAGTTATGGGTAAGTGGTTTGTCAAAGTGTTCACTCTCTTCTCAGACAATAATCATGATGGTATGTGATTTTTGTTAAGATAACAATGGTATAGATTACAGGGTGAAGTGGAATCATGTCTTTTCCCAGATGAGTGCAAAAAGAACAGGCCTAACCAAATGGAAATTGAAGGAGAAAAACCTATAATGGATGTCCATTATCAGTTATCTCCTGTTAATTCCCCTGTCCAAGTTCTCCACCGTCTTAACCAGGTATTGAACTCACACTCTTTGAGTCCTGTCAAGAGTGTGTGTTCAATACCTGGTTAAGGTGGTAGAGAACATGGAGAGGGGAATTAACAGGAGATAACTGATAACTGACATCTATTAAACATGTCACGTGGAACTAGAACAGTCTATCCCAGTGAGTGTAATAAAGGGTTCAGTTTGACAATCCAATCACCTGAAGAAGGCCGGAGTGTACAACAGCTGAAATGTTGTGATAAATATGGTGACAAAGATGAGGACAATAGTGTGAATAATGTAAATATTATACATAATACCTCATCTCAGAAATATAGACAGATAGTGAAAAACCTATAATTGGCAAATTTATCTCTGCTATCCTTAATTCTTTGGGTGTTTATTGTAGTACATCTGCAAGATTACTGATTTTGCAAGCCATTGAAAAGTGAGATCAGTATCACAGAACTACAGCTTTACAGCCAGTTGAAAGGAATAAAATTGTTGCTAAACCTATATCTCCATTTGACCTTCTTCCAGATTAACAATATTTATTTAAAAATAAAGTCTTAAAAAAAAAAAGAAGTTATTTCTTAGTGAATTTGAAATGCATATACATACATATTTGACTAAATGGCAAACTGTTTATTGACTTGATTATACATTTCACCATCATTAGATCAACTTCCTCAGAGCAGAAGGAAAGCAGTATGTGCAATTAAATGTTTAAATGTTAATACATTTCTGATAAGCTGATGTACCTCAGTCGGGGTGAAAGAAGGAACAAAATTGGATTAAATTCACTGCAGGAAAACTGGGAGAATATAAAAACAAAATATGATAAACCAAGAAAAATAAAAAAAGAAAACAAAATAAGGGCTTTTGAACAAAAATCACTCAATTCTGCTCCTTCATCCTGACTGAGGGACACCAGCTTGGTGGAAAAAGCATTAATGATTTAATATTCAAGCACACATAGATAGGCTTCCCTCAGATCAGAATGAAAGAAATATATCAATGCTGAGATTTATAATCAAGTCAATAAATAAGTTTTCCATTTTGTCAAATTTATCAAACTTTGCCTGGATTCTATATCCTATTAATACACACACACATTTAAACATATTAAATATATCAGAAAATGAAATGTCTATTATGTCTGATCATGAGCCATTCAAATGTTTGTTTTAATTTCTGGTGAAAATAAAGACAAATATCTTATATTAAGTTTCGGCTCACATGAGCCATTCTCAGAGTGTTTACACAGACATGAAACAAAGATATCCACCGTCAAAGATAATATTTTGTTATTTTGACATAGAAGAATGGTATGTGACACTAATCTTCTATGTCAAAATAAAAAAATATCATCTTTTACAGTGGATATCTTTGTTCATGTCTGCATCACCACTCTGAGGATGGCTCATTTAATAAAAAAAATATCCAAATGTTGGACAATTTTTGTCTTTGCTTTAATAGACATTCATTGTCCGTTATATTAAGTTATATATATATATATATGAGAAAGAGAGAGGTATAAATGTGGATAAGTTTAAGTTACACTACAAATGTATGTATGTATGTGTGTGTGTGTATATATATATATATATATATATATATATATATATATATATATATATATATGAAATAAATACATAAACCTATAAAGAGAACTCGTGTGTCATCAATTTTCAAATTTTGCTGGAAATTGAAATTTTTCGTCCAGAACGTAATTAAAGTCAGATTCCTTTTTTAGGATGAGTTTCTGTTATGACATTTACAAAGGGAAATAACTCTTCCCTTACTATCTAACCAACTTGGAAGAATTGATCAGTAAACCAACATTTGTTTCCAGATTTATTTGAACAATACACTTGATTTCAAGATTGTTATTAATTTTCAATATATAGGTATTTGATTTGTCGAACTGCGCCAAATTCATCATTCAGATCAATTCATACGAAAATACAGAATTAGCAGGTCTAATAAATCTCAAGCAACTTTGTTAGTTAACAAAGTTGCTTATAACAGTTAAGAAAAATGATACAAAATCCCATGTAAAAAACATAGCCAGGAAACAAATTACTGCATAAAACTAAAGAGGCTTCATTGTCATGACAAAGTGATAAGATTTATATATAGAAATAAATAAATTTCAGTTAATCAAGCTAATTCAGTATTTTTAAGGAGCAAATATGTTGTTGGATATATTATTTTTTCTGTTTCAGTTGGTGATCAGAGAAAATACTATGGTAGAGGTCAAAGGAGAAAACTGCTTTATTTTTAAACATTGTCTTATTGGTTTCTAGTTGCATTGTATTTAACATTCGTTTGCAAATTATAAGTATGAGTACAAATCCAAATCAAGGGTTTTCACATGAGGTCATATGGAATTCTAAGTAACAAATATATTGATAAAAACCTTGTTAAAGTTTTATACATTCTGGTCAGATAGAGAGGATAATGATTTATACACTCAAGGTGAGTTAACTGAATTTGATAGCATTCAAATTTTTATATAACCAACTGAAACATTTACTTTTTTTTATCCACAAGATTAGGTTCTGAAATACCTTTTAATGCAATTCATTGTACAGATGTATGAAATATAAGCAACCATATCAGCCAGCAGAATTCCAATCTTGCCTTTAAGTTTTATGGCACAGGATCTTCAGAAGTCACAACACAAATCTTTACATCAAATAAAACCAAGAGGTATCAATGGTAGAGTTTATTTTTTAATGCTTGTTTCCATAATTTCTATGGTTAAATATGCCAAAGTTTTTGATAGATAGTAAGCCTCCCTAATTAGTACTTCTAAAATCTGTATAACATTGTGCTGTAAAACTTCAGCCAAATTCTACGAAGATTGAGTAATTAGAAAATGAAGTTATATGTAAGATTTTAAAATTTTGCTAAAATTAATCTAGACTTGGTGATTTTTGTCCATTTACACTTAAGCATTTCTAAAAGAGACTGCTATCTGTATGGTGGGGGTACAAAAAAAGAAAAGAAAAAATGGCAGCTCACAACTCATCTGATGTTTGATTATTTGACTATATTTTGCAAAGTGGGTGGTTTTAAGAACTTTTCAGCACCCCCCGATACTGGAGGGAGAACATGCACATATTGCAAGAGGAATAGATGTCAGTGTTGTGCATTTTATTCATTTATTCTAGTTGACAATATCCCCATAAATTCCTATTTGATAACTATGAAAAACCAGAATATCTGATTGAAGGCAGTCATTGGAAGTGAACTCTTGTTGCATTCTTCCAGTTGGTTGCATTCAGTAAGCAAGTAGAGTTATCTGCTCTTTGACCGTAATTTGCAGTTAAAATGGCAATGTTGTTTTAAATCTATATTGCACAAAAAAAAAAAAAAAATTAATTAAATTACTCCTTCAATGTGGCGATTTCAATAGCTTTGACTATCAAGTTATTCAAATCGCAGTCATAACTTTGTCATAATGTCTATTTTACTAAGTTATAATAAACTAGAAAATTCTTACCTTAAAATATAATTAAACCAAGGAAAAACAAATGTGAATGTGCCTTAATATATACAGTATCATGTATAAGCCAACTTCATGTATAGTATGACACCTGAATTATTATTTTTTTTATTTTTGCATGAATTTTAACCCCTCCAGAAAAGATTTACCTGTATATAATGCAACTGGTCACTGAATATGCAGGTCTAACCTCTTCAAAAAAAAAAAATTAAAAAAAAAATAAAAAAAAAAAAATAAATATATATATATAGCACAACCATCTATTTTTTTGCATAAAATACTGCTCATAAAAACTCACTATATTCAAGTATAAACAGTACTACTATTTTATATACACTGAATTAAACATTTGTAGGTTTTGGGTTGTTTAATGTATAATTAGTGTCAAAGGTTCTTTAATCATTAACAGGTTTCAAAAGTCGTCTCCCTTTTACAGGTTTTATGCAGCCTAAAACTATAGGGTACCCCCCCCCCAGAATTGACATCATTTTGTAGTCTAATAACATATCCAATTCTCACTCAAATTTTAAAATAAAAACTGTGTTGCCAGTACAGGCTTTTCTCAACGAGAAGCTACCAGAAAGATGGATTGGGCATGCCAGTGATAACGACTATGTGCTGTTGAAATGGCCACCACATTTACCTGATTTGTGATTTTTTTTTCTATGGGGCTATGTGAAAGGACAGGTCTATAGAACCCCTTTTCCTAAAAGCCTAGAGGAACTCAAGCAGAAAAATCACCGAGGTACTGGAGAATGTTACACAAGCCATGCTACAGCGTATTTGGCAGGAGCTAGACCACCGACTTGACAACTTTTTTTTTTTTTTTTTTAAATACAGGTGATGCGCATACTGAACATTTGTGAACCAGTTAAAATCCACATCTCTTTGAATCTCTTGTTAGAATTTTGATAAATAAATATTTTATTGTTTAACACGAAGCCAATTTCGTTTGCCTGGGACACGTAGTTACTCACATTTTAAATGATGTCAATTTATTTTGGGACACCTTGTATTTTGAAAAGTTAATTTCATGATTGTGAAAAACTTTTCAAATTGTGACCTTAGACTTTATGCAAATGAATCTAATCTAAATCCTTTTATTCATAACCTTTCCAAATAAAGTCAATAAAAATTCAGTTGAACCAGTGAAAAATGAAATGAAATTTCTTATTAATATAAACATTTAGTGGGTACACATCTTTCAGTAGACGTCCATGTTTTTTTTCTATTTATAAACATTGAAATTAATGTGAACCAGCCTAGAGAGGAAGAAGAAGGCCTACTAAAAGAAATATCAGAATGTATATTTCCTTTACTTTTTGATCTCTAGGTGAGTAGATTTCATGGTTCCAGATCATTCTTGTCGGATGAAGAAACTTATACATAACAATGAATCATTCATACAAAAAGTACATTAGTAAAGTTAATGATATAAAATGGTGAAATCTCTTTGCAAACAAAATTTTAAAGTTGTATTAACCTACAAACCACTTGATGAATGTTATAATCCTTGTTTTTAATAACTATCAACTATATAAGGTCTTTTTTTAATCTGCTAGTACTTTCAACTGTACATACAGTCATCCTCAGGCATGAAAATTATTTTGTTTTTAGTAAATCCAGGTAGCATCAGAGACAAAAAATTAAATGCGAATCAAAATGTTTTATTTATATATATTTGTGTATTTAGGCAGCAATCCTTCTTTCATGCACATTTCATTGAAAATGTCAGACAAGGTGCTCTTATTTAGCTTTTTATACAATTTCTCATGCGATCTAATAATTTTTTTTCTTTTCGGATGATAAATTATATAAAAACTGTCCGATGTTCTTTTTATCTGAGCACTTTTGGCTATACATTTAGCCATTTTCAAAGATTATATTTTAACTGTTAAAATTAGAAATAGTTTGTTGTATGTGGGTTTTATAAAATGTTTTCATTTTTTTTGTTTCAAAACACGGTCAAGATATTATGTCCATGTTCAAAGTTAATATTATTAAGTGTTGGTTTGTTTGTTTTTATTAATAAGGCTTCCATTATTTTTGGCCTTTTTTGCATGTAGATGATATTATATTAGCGTTGTTGACAAGTATGTTCCAAATAGTGTCCAGTAGGTCTCCATGAATATTTAAATGAGATCTAATTGAGCTACTGTCAGAAAGGTATAGAGTTAGTCTGCATGTCAAACATGTTGTAGGCCTATATATTTATGAATTTTGATTGATGAGGAATACAATTCCTTAATGGGCATTTAAATTCATAAATAATATTTGCCCTATTTAATATATATATATATATATATATACACACACACACACCGGGGGTCACAGCAAAATTGTCCAATTGTTAGATTAAATTTGAAACGCATCTTAGAAATGATTCACGATATCTTACTGGGATTCTCCAAGGTTTTTATAACACTATTGGCCTCTACTTTGAGCAATAAGAATGTATGAAATTGATCATAAACGAAAAATAACATGTTCATTACTTAACCATAACTAAGGATTGAAATAAAGTTCAAATGTATATGTATATTATTCCAGGATCATTTTCCAACTTATTTAAGAGGATCTTCACTCATTCTAACTTTCTGTCTTCAAGTAACAAGGTGCCTCAAATGTTTCATGTACAATTTCATTTTCCAAGTCTTTATTCACTGCTCTTTGGATTGCTATAGGTGAAACTCCACTCTCACATGCCAAACATCTTATGGATCTTTTCTAATTGATCTCTTTAGCTCTAAGTTGAAATGATGATCCCACTTGCTGTTGTAACCTCCTGATCCAGTTATCCTCTCTACTGTTCCCTCTTAATTTAAACTTATTCACCATTCTCTTGATTGTTCTTAAATGAACATTGAAGATGGAAGCCAGATTATGAATGTTGATACCATTACTGAAGGCCTGAATGATTTTTTTCCCCCTCTCATCATTGCTCAGTTGAGAAAACAATGAAACTGACAAAATGATTTAAACCTGTCCTCTTTCTAGCTGAATAACTCAAAGGGTTTTTCAGTGATTCTTATGACAAATGGTATCAAGATGGCAAAGTGACTTATCTGAAAACCTGGGAAAAAGAAACTCAGTTTAGCGTGTTTTTACTGTAACATGATTTGGACAATTTTGCTGTTACACAGTGTGTGTGTGTATATATATATATATATATCTCACACACATTTGTGTTCTTTTATATTGCTTCTTTACTTACCACTTATTTCCCTAAAAGATTGTCCAGATCCAATTCTCATGTCTCAAATCTTTAAGGTTCTGCAAACCAAAGTTTAAAACAAGTTTACCATTTATTTTACTTGAAATTATTTCTAAGATTCCTTTATCACTTTTTTTTTTTTGCATGTATACTTTTGTCTACACAAATGGAAGTGACTGCCTGTTAAGGAAAATACAAATTGTATCACCCATATTTCTTCAGAGATGCTGCTAATATCTTGTGTCCTGTGATTCATTAAATGTTCTCTCATTTTGCTTATATTTTCATTTTCTATAAAGGTTGCTTGGTGGTTGAGATAGTTGTGTATTTGCTCACTGATGACAATAGACAAAAACACAACTTCTTCTCATACAATCTTCCTTTTCCTATTTGGCCTTGTGCTGGACTAATCTATATTGCACAAACATACAAATGAAAAAGAAAAAAAAAAAGTCAAAATACAAAGAAACACCAATAAAACTAATAGAATTGAGGCAGGTGTGTAATGACTAACAAGTACCTCAACATTTAACAAAATGCAAGTAAACAAATGAATGGGCACAATTGTCATTAGCCTTGTGCTGTTTACCTTGGGGGTGGTGTTGTATGACATTCATTGGTTTAGCATATCACAGTATAAATATCTTACACACTACAGGCAAAAAATTTGGGGATACCCTGCATTTCTTTAAACCAAAAAAACCTTAAATTAAAATATTTGTATTTTTTTTTTAAGTAAAAGATAAAATTCCAGTACCTACAATGTATTTGCTTTTATTTTCCAGTCTTTCTCGAGGCATCTCTTACTACCAAAAAGTTCAAATTTGGATTTGTCTGTCCACAATACATTACATGGAGATTTGATTCAGGTCAAGGAAATCGTTAAAAAGAAAAAAAAAAAGTAAGTATGAGATGAATTGGATAGGATAATTCAAAGAGAATACCGAAAGGGTGAAAGTGAGATTTTTTTTTTCAGTGTTTGAAAAAGTTGGCTATCTACATTTTTTCACAAACTGTTGGAAAGAATGCCAAGAATTAGTAAAGCAGTAATTAAGGCAGGTGGTGGTTTTATTGACAAAATCAAAATATGATGCTACTGTATGATAATTTTTTTTAACACATATTTTTTGTCAAAATAAAAATAAATACACTGTAGTTACTTAAATGTTATCTTTTACTTAAAAAAAAAAAAAAAAAAAAAAAAAAAATAAATAAAAAAATTTCATTTTAAGGCCTTTACAAAAAAAAAAAAAAAAAAAAAAAAAAATGCAGGGTGACTCCCATCGCCTTCTGCCTCTGTAGTTTAGCTATAATCCACTAGGATATTGTCATCTGTATGAAAGCAATGATTTGTGAATTTGGTGGCATAGTAATTGTGAGTTCAATCCCTGCTGGGGGCAGATGAAACAGAGTAATAACTGAACAGTACTAAAAACAGAACAAGACAATATATCCCTAGACAATCTACTCAAGTAGATTAAATTAAAGGTTCACTGAAATTCCCTGAAGGTTACCTGAGCTGACACACATGAAGAAGGAGAGAGAGCACAACAATCGAAACAGTGTGATGATAAAGATAACATTAGCCTTAATGTAAATAAGGAATGTCTAGGTTAGAAAGTAACCAATCATTAAAATATATGCAATTAGTAATAAAAATAAAAACTTTAAACTGTATTTTTATAACTATTTCTGATTGAACCCTGTGTTGATATTTTATTTCCAAAGAACAAATTCAAACAAAAGTAAAATAGTCTATTTATATAATTAATTATTAATTATTTTCCCACTTAATTGCCAGTTATCAATTGTCATCTTAATCTAGACAAATTTGTAATAATTCTGTTATTGTTTTTATTTAAGTCAAATCAAGCACAAAGCCAAACAAGGACAAAATCAGTATCAATAATTACTGAGATGAGCAGTAGATTCACATAAGACAAACAAGCATTTTTTTTTTTTAAGTGCATGTTTTGCTTTTAACAATAGAAGCCACTCTCAGTACCCCAGGGCTTTTCTTTATAGCCTTGATGCAGTATTAAGGGTGTTGGGAATTTAAAGGTTCAAACTTCTATTGTGTTTTTGCTTGGTTACAATCAGAAGAAAAAGATTTACTTTTTGCAAGATATCCTGTAATTGTTTTCTTTCAGAAAGTGCTTATGTCCCACATAGGATGAAGTACATTTCTTATAAAGAAGGATTTCTGCAAGTTATGCTGGATAAAATTTGTCAAAAAAAAAAAAAAAAAAAAAAAAAAAATAGGGTGGCTTGTCAACTGATGAAAGGATTCCCATCAGAAAAAGTATTTGGTTGTACCATTTTAATCAGCATTATTCCATGGAGTTAAATTTAATCCCAAAATTTATCAGCAACTTTGTTTTAGACAAATAATTTCACTTTCTTTTCCTGACAGGGGGGGGGGAGAAAAAAAAAAACTTAGGTTGAAATACACACACACACACACACACATTTCAGATATAATAACTAAAAATCTATCTGTAAAAGGACAAAATATGAAGAGAAAAGGAAAAACTTATCTTAGCCAATATGCTGTGTTCTCTGATGGACTTTATCAAGGCAAATGTAAGGATTTTATTTTGCAACAAGTATTTATAAACAAAAGTAAAAAAATTAACATGTTCTCCCTTGTAATTTGAACATTAAAAGGGAAAACAAAGAAAGGGTAGCTATTTCCAAAAATTGAGAGAAGAGAAGGAAACAGGTTGAGACTGGTTGTTGTCTTTTCATTCAGGGAAGATCTTGGCTATCAAACATGTCCATCACTAGAGGCTGGCATGTAGATTTGAAAAAAAAAAAAAACAACATTTTTATTTTTGTTTATACTTTTTGCAAAATAAAATCCTTACATTTGGCTCAATAAAGTCCATTGGAGGATGAAACACTTTGGCTAAGATAAGTTCCCCTTGCTGATGACTGATCTTCCATCAGTTATATGGACAAGTATCTTCATTTCTACCTTTTTTTTTTTTTTAAATTTACAATCTGATGTGTTCTTTGACCTTCCTCAGACCTATAGTTTGATTGGAGGTGGTGTGTGTATATATATATATATATATATATATATATATATATATATATGACCAGATTTTTCTGATTGATTGCTCCTGTTTACAGCTCTGATGTTTAGATTTCAAACCAAACTACAAAAGAAAAAAAAACAAAAAAAAACAACAGACACCTGGAGTGAAATATTTAGATAAAAAAGAAGATTATTTGCCCAAATAACTGTTGGAACAATATTTAACATTTGAAAGTATTTCCTGCACTGAAGATTTTCATTGCAATTAACCCATAGCATTATTTTTTTTTTGAAGAGTCAAGAACATGTAAAGAGATCAATTATAAGACAAGATGGTTTTGTTTTCCTTTTAGTTAATTGATAATCTTAATTCACCATATTTTTGTCTTATCCAGTTGATGGATGTCAGCAAACATTTTTTAATCTGTTTTTAAAGCTTTGTTTTGTTGCAAGTAAAAAGGTACCTTTTGATTTAAGATTTAAGGCCATCATTTCTATCAGATTTTAAAGGATGAAAAAATATTTTAATCACTTTATTCAGATAACACACTGATATGTGAAGTCTGAGCTCTCTGCACAAATATTGGAAATTTTGTATTAAATGCATATCAGAAAATGCTTTTTGCCTATAAACAACACACTGTGTATATGTGTATGAAAGTTTTGAGATTTCTAAATCAAAATAGGGTTAAGAAGAAAAAATAACACTTCACATATTAATGTATGTGTGTGCCATTTGAATAAATTATCTTTAATTTTTGAAAATATTTCCTGAAGATAAACCAGATTGAGAATCTAAAAGAATCATTGAGAAAGTTCAAACACAGCAACTGAGGTTTTGTGGAAAGATTATTATTCAAACTGTACACATTTTTAGGGCCAAAGTCTACAACTTTTTGAGAAGAGAGAAAAAAAAAACATCATTTGGTGGTGATGGGGATAGAGAGCTTCAAATAATCTTTCAGTTTTAGATCACTCCCAGTCGGGAAACGGTTTCAAGGGAGGTAAATCACAAATAAGTAGTGGCCAATTTTGTCATGAAAATCATAGAAGGAAACCATGAGATACATAAAATAAAACTTATTAGCTTGAAATTTGGGGAGTTTTCAACAATTTTAATGGGCTGAATGTAATATAAAATAAAGCTTTCTCAGAGTAATAATTAAAAATAAAATATACAGAATTAAGAAAATACTTGCTTTTTTATGTTGTTTTAATTACAATGTTTTCACTGATGCATTCTTTGATTTCTTTTCAAGGCAACATACAGCTGAAGGTGGCCAAAGAATTTATCTGCCAAAACTTGAAGTCCAAATAGCTATAAAATAATCTTGTTTTTTTTTGCTACAATTAAACCTACTGATGCTTGTATTCACAAAACCATTTGCTGAGACTTAAATGGTTTAATGTCTTGTTTTACAAGTTAAATAAACTGTGTGTGTGTGTTTTTTTTTGCTTATGTAGTTAAATACATCCATCATTAGATAAACTTGTGTATGGGTCTATAGCAAATAATTCTCCTCTAATCAATCATTTTAAGTTTTACAATTAAACATGGCATACCTTGAAAAATTAATGATTGAAAGCTTTGCTTTGACAATTCACTGACCTTGGACTAAGCAGCATTTCTTTAAAAAAAAAAAAAAAGACTTTGTGAAGACAATTAGTGAAATGATGTCTGTAGAAATTATCATTCATAATTATACTGAAAGAATCTAGAATATAAAGCACAATGTGATTTTATATATTATTCATGCAGCCTGATTACCTCTTAATATATTCCATTGCTATGCTAACAAGAGGCATTACCCAACACTAATAAGCAAATATGCTTCATATCACCATAGTAACGGTATATTAGTAAGTAGGAGAGATAAAGCTGCTAATACACTGCTATTTTATTTATTTATTTTGCTTTTAATGATTTAAAAAGCAAAATTCTTTTTACATGCACGAACAGTTAATTGTATAGATTAAATTAGATTAGTCATGCAGAAAATGTAAGCAATGCACCTGCAAAGACAGTACAGGTAAAGCAGCATTTTTATAATTTACCTAATTAAGAATATTTTATTAATATATTCTTAATTATTATAGGATATTTATTCTCTTTATTAAGGATATTATTTAGTTCTTCATTATCAAGAAGATAATTAATGTACAGTAATTGTAGGGGCAATTAGCCTATTGCCTTCTTGCATTTCAAATATTTGCACATAAGACATGCATTGTAACTGGTGGGATGAAGAATATGCTTAATATACAGTCTGAATAAACAAATTTCCATCAAAACCTTAAATCCTTGGAAGGGACCAAAGTTGTCAAAAAGGTCAATAAAATTAACAGAGATCAAAGCAAGCAACAAAATTGCTTAGATCTCTGTACTAATATCCCATATATATATATATATATATATATATATATATATATATATATATATATATATGAGTAAAATAAATAAAGTGAAAACAATAATATACACACCTATATAGCATTAAACATGGCTCCCATTTTATACATCATCTCACACACCGAGGAACTCAACCATTGTTTCTATTATAACTTGTCACATTGAATACATGTAAAAAAGAACAGAAATTATGAAGGAAAATTCCAGGTAGTTTTGTGACCAAAGGACACTAAAAAGTTTATATGCATGAATCCAAAAATGGACTGGCTTTTTAGAGAAGAGTCATTTAAACCTAAGACCAAATGAAATGGAAGACACAGGCCCAAGTTGAAATCAGGAATAAAAAAGTTTTCTTTAGTGAATAGCAGAAATGGCAAGTAAAAAGTTTAGGTATCAATAGGTATCAACAGAGAGAGAGAGAAAAAAAATGAATCATGTGATTAAATGAGATTTGTTTCTTTTTTTTTTTTTTTTGTTTTCTTTTTACTTGAACATGGACAGTTTAGAAACAGACTTTCATTCGTTATTGAAATTAAACAATTCATTTAAAAGACAACTAAGCAGGCAAAATTCATACAATTTATGATCCCAAGGGTCAAATATTCAAAAGTAAAAGTAACAGCTAGAGAGGGGTGGGAAAATGAACAAAAAAAGGTGAGGTGGTTAGAGGCAAACAGTAGAAAAAAAAAGTAATAAAATAACACACACACACACACACAAAAAAAAAAAACAGGGAATGCAAAAGATGGAACAGTATGGCGGCAATAGGGGGGAAGAGAATTAAATGGGACCATTATTATTATCATCAAAATATGATTGTTCTTTTTGTCTGTTCTATACTGGCATAATGTAAAAGTAGAAACTGGGACCTCTCAGAAGTAATGAAAAGAAAGAGAAAAATAGATTAGATTTTTCTCTCCCTACAGAAATCTGTGGGACTTCAAGTACAAACAAAAAAAAAGAAAAAAAAAAAGTTATTCCCACCCAGTCACTTCCCTACCTCTGTCTTGCAAATACATTATCCTCTTGACAATATAAAGTTCATGTCAATGGAGCCTATACACATACACTCACATGTATACATACATACATGCATGCATGCATGCCTCAATCATACAAGTATACAATATCCATACACACACAAACTGACGCACCCACAAACATGTACTCACAGCAATATGTATAAACACAAACCCACTTACATGTGCTACCAGAGAGAAGCGTACACACAAGCATACGCAAACATGCATGCAGTTGGACACAAGCACACAAGATGTTGACAAAATGGTTAAATTTAAGGAACAAAGGGAAAAATAACAAGGGAAATGCCAGCAATGTACAGAGATCACCAAAAAGCAGCCACAAACTAAAATTTTGGGAGTCCAATACAACAGAGTAGATGAAAGCAATAGTAGTTGTAGTAGTCATTATAGTAATGAGGGTTAGCGGTGACAGTTACTTTAGCAGATAAAGGAGTCACCTTGAGGAAAAGGAAAAAAATAAGTGGGGGGGGAGTAAGGGTAAAATTATATTTGGAGATAGGAACTGGAGGGAAGGAGATATATTCTTTTGTGGCTTACAGTAGGTCATTTTATTTATTTTTTCGTTCTTTAAAACCAAATGCACATTCATGTGGCTTATTTGCTGCATAAATTGATATGCACGTGCGTGTGCGCCAACAGTCTTGAACATTAAAAGGGAGAACAAAGAAGAAAGGCAGCTACTTCCAAAAATGGGGAGAAGAAGGGAAGAGGAGGAAAAAAGGTTGAGACTGGTGGTTGCCTTTTCATTCAGGTAAGGTCTTGGCTATTGTGCTCAAGTGGGCTATCAAACATGTCCATCACAAGAGGCTGACCTGTAGATTTCATTTTTTTTTTTTCTTCCCCTGTTAAGAAAAACAAAATTATTTTTTTCTCTTCCCTTTTATCTTCATTTCAATTATATAGTTTTTTTTTTTTTAAATTTCAGCCAGTTGTAGATCATCGGATTCCTGAAGTTCAACTGGAGGCTTGACAGAGGAGTATATCTTCTTTGGAAAGGAGAAGAAAGAATTTTTTAAAAATTTAGTTTCTATGGCTATATGTGTAGGCAATACCTATAGCAATTATTCTCCTCGCATCTACTCACTCTGAAAACCTCACACTCTTGAACTGGATTGCTGCATCATCATATTTTCTTTTTTTCCTTTTCATGTTCAGGTGTCAAAGGTCATTCTTTCTCTTATTTCACATTTTTTTTTTCTTCCTCTTTTATAATTACGCAGTTCAGTAGGTTGACACTAGTCAGCTGTGGTAGGGCCTCAGGTGCTCCAGCTGGATCTCCAGAGCAATCCGCTGCTCCATGACCTCCTGGAGTTCCTGGTTCAATTCACTGTTGACACGTTCCAGCATCCCGTTCCTCTCTTTGTGAGTGTTGATGGCCAACTGCAACTCCCGTTTATCACGGCTTGGTTGTCTGTAAACAGAGAACAAAAAAATAAAACAAAATTAAGTTCTATATACAAATAATAACAACATCAATGCATTTTGCACAGAAACATACAACTGATATTCAGATTCACAAGAAAGCTTCCAGTTTAAATATTTTTTTTCTCTTAAGCAAATTTTTGATGATGAGCATTTATCTTGAATCCCACCTATTCCAACCCTGTAAGTAGCCAAACATTTCTCATTATCTCTTCTAACAGATTATGTAGTCCTCCATATATCTCCAAAGAGAAAGGGGCTATGGGCCAAAGGAACATTTGATTAAATTTGAGGGCATATCCAAAGAGTTTTTCAATTTTGCAAGATTATGAAATATTACAAGCACTTTTTGTTATGGCATCATCTGGGATCAGTGTCTTGATTGTTCGGTTTTTAACTGGCAATGCAATTAGTAAAGAGACATACTTTCTAGTTTGAATTTTTGAAATGATAGATTGATTGGCCAAAAACTTTGACCATTTTTGCTAATAGATGGCATTAAGAGTGTTTAAAGTTTTACTTAAAAGAAATGTTTTTGATTGTAACAGCTGTCAAAGCAGAATGCATTAAAAACAAAAAATCATTAAAACTGACATTTTTGTTTAGTGATTCTAACAGAAAAATGAAAGAAAATATACATTTTTTTTGACATATGTATTTTTTATTTTAAGAAAAGGTAAAAATGCAGCTCAAACACAAAGAATGATTTGTGCTGTTTATGAAGTAGATTACTTCAGATATTAAAACATGAAAACTGATTTGCAAATGTAGAGATTTCTTATTTAACAATTCTCAGGTAGACAAGCTGAGGTTGATAATGATAAAATATAAAGAGTTTACAGTTGAATAAAAAAAAAAAATGTGACACAAGTGATAAACTAAAATATCCAAACTAAGTAAAATCCTTGGTATCAGCTTAACTATTAGTCATATAACAGATTGGTAAATCCTGGTTCGACATTTTACTGCATGAAAATGTATAATGACAATTTAAAGCAAGAAATAATAACAATTAAACCGTGTGAAAACTTATTAACCATTACAACTCCGCAGTAACTTGCAGAGTTGTATCCCCTGGATACATATTAATTTTGAGTGTGGTAAGTTTTTGAATGGTGTGTTTTAGACATGTAAACATTTTTTTTTTTTTTTTTACTGTACATATAATAAATTTTAAGAAAAAAAGAAATCATGAAAACTAAAAAAAATACGACAGAATTAATAAAAAAATGATTCCTACTCATCACATTGTGAAAGCCTTGCATATATAAAAAGGGGGTCTGTTGCCCAATAAGACAAATACAAAGGTCACTTTGTCAAACCTATCAACAAAAGCAAGGCCAAAAATGCTTTCATTTCTTCAAAGCAAACGATTTGTGAGTTGGGTTTTGCTGCGTCACCTAATTTTGTTTTCACATCGTTTACATATTTGGTCATTTTCCACTACCATTAATTGAATAACTGTCAGATAAAAAAAAAAGATGAAAAACGTCTATCTCACTAGCTTCTTGATTAACATCTGTAGGTCCAGAAGTATGGAAAAACTCTGGTAGCCATGGGTGATCATATGTTTGTGATGGTTTGAAAATTCTTCCTTCTTGATTGGAATCACTTTCAATCTCACTGTCACACACACACATCACGAATATCTGCGTGAGTAAATCCGAGAAATTCTTTTTTTGTCACTCATTATCCATGAAAGTTCCTCTATCAACATAAAAGATCCATGCCTTGCCCCTGGGGGACCATTGTGATTGGAAAACGAACGTTTTTAAAACACTTCCTTAAAATTTGCTGATAAAACAACTATTTCAATTAGGACAAAATGACTGACATCCAGTCATTCCTGATCCATATCAAAAGCTTAATGACATATCATTTCCTTAGTAATAGGTTATTTTTAGAAATGTATTTTTCCTTTTGAAAACAAAGCTCTGTCACTCGATGAATATTGAGAAAGAGTATTGCCAGTGGACATGTACACCTGCAGAGTTGTAATGGTTAGTTGGTTGATAGATAAAGAAAGAAAGGATCAAAAATAATAATTATAAGTTATAAAATGAGTTTCGAGAAGGCTCTAGAAAGATTTGAACTTGGAATAAACCAAGTAAAATTCATCTGACAGGCTATTGAAAATAATCATTTCTGCTCTTTGTTGGAGTTAAAACCTTTATTATAGCATTCAATGGAGATACAATGTCAATGACTTGGCCAATATAAAAGTTGGAGTCATAATATACTGCCACCCATTGGCCTTGGGGCTCATAAGTGAAGGTCACCTGTGGTAGTTCTTCATCACAACTGTTATTGTTTAAAAACTCAGAAACACTAAGTGACTTTTTCTTCTTTCCTTTGTTTTTCTCAGCATCAGTTTAGCACTAAGCCTTTTCCTTTTTTTTTGCCCCTCATTTTTAGCAATCCTTTCCTGTACATGAAGTTTCATAAGTACATCTTGTTGCTTGTGTCTTTGTTGCAGAGGTTTCAAATGCATTCTTGAAATGACAAGAATGGATTACCACTCAGATGATGATTTTGTTTCCAGTCAAGCTGTGGTCAGGTTGCAGTTGAGTAAGTTTGAAGTTGAGCAATTGTGAAGTGATGCATGTCATTTTTCTTTTTTTATTGTCAGTTCCACCCTGATTTTCAAATAATTTTCAAAAACACATTTAAATTTTGAGAATATTTCTTTTATATTTACATAAAAGAAAAAGACCCTGAAGATCAAGTAACATCTTCAGGGTCTTTTTCTTAATTAAAAAAACAAAAATTAAAAATTTGTCATGAAACTTACCAAAAAATAACTTTAAAAAAAAAAAAATTTTTTTGTCAAGTGTTGATACTTGCATAATTCAGAATATTTTCTTTCACATTTGACACACAAAACAATCTACATTGAATTTCTTTTTAAAAATGTACTTGTAATTTTTCTTTCTAATTCTATCAAATGAAGAAATGTTTTAAGAATTGAACAATGTAAAATTTCATACCCTTTTTGAGCATTAGAAAGCTACTGTGGCTATGACAACTCATATTTTACTGTCTGTAAATAAACATTATTTTCCCTACGTTTTAAGCAAAAAGTATTATTTTTACAAAATCCAGTCAGTTATTCCTTTTACTAATTTATTTTGAAACAAGACAAATACTGGATTTTTAGAAAATTTTCAAATTTGTTATTTTCATTTGTAATCAAGAATGGAGATTTAGTGAGTTACTGTGGCAAGTTTTTGTCACAATTCTAAGTGCCACTAATTTGAAAAACATCCATACAAAATCATCATCTTTGAAAATACAGAAATATTGCTGTTTGTCACTGAAATAGTAACATAATTTAAAGATATGTGAAATAAAACCTACTCATTACACTTGAGAAATAATTGTATCTTGAGAAAGAGAAAAGATTAAATTTTGTTTACATATTAATTTCATCAAAATAGTCTTGAAAATAAACAAGATATCAGCAGTTTAAATGGAAGGAAATTTTGACACTTGTTCATACTGTAAACTGTAAATACCAAATCTGAAAAAGATAATTCCAGATTCTCAGAACTTTTTAACTGCTTGAAAGATGGCAACAGATAATGATAAATACATTGTTCAAAGTTGATGTGACAAGTCATTAAAAAAAAAAAAAAAAAAAATGTTTTTACTTAATAACACAAAAATTGTTTGTTTCATTAAGTAGTTTTATTAGCTTATTTGGGTTAGCATCTGCTTTCTTTTGGTCTGTGTGATACCAAATAATCCAAATGTGTCACTCAGTTCTTTGATTTTTTTGGTTTACAGCATATCAACCTCAATGGGTCATTTAATACCAACAAAATTTTTATTGCTGGTAATATTTTGTTTTGTCAAAAATCTATTTCTGGTAATAATTTTCCTTCAAAAATGTATAGCTGGTAATATTTATTTTTTGAAAACATTGTTGGTAATAATTATTTTACAAAGTATTTCTGGTATTAAAACCTATTTTTATACTTTCATAGTGTTTTTACCCCAGTTTAGGGATTAATCATTTGCCCATAGCTGGGACCCTAACAGGTTCTACCACCCCATGTCAGGGCGGACCTGGGAACATCAGCAAGAGGTGGTTCTATGCTCCTTAAAACCTCTTGATCAGAGGCCTTGCTGCTGAACGTAGTTTATTGTCTTACCCAGGACACAGATGTAGTTTATCGTCATACCCAGGGTGGCTTTGATTAAGAGGAAAAAAAATCCTTATTGTCAATATGGTTACTATTTGGAATAAAAATAACATTTTTGACAAATCAGTCAAGTATGATACAAAATTCTATATCAAAATATATTTTTGATCAGTGACCCACTACATTGACAACAAGTGGCATGAAGTAAACTAAAGCTAAATTCTTACAATCATCAAATTGTTCAATTAAATATAACATTACTTTCTTTATTTCTTATCAACAAAAGTAATTTATCAGGAAGAAATTGGAATATAGTTCTACATTAAATGCAACCTACTTTATCAAAATGTAATTCCTTAAAATTTCAAAAATTGTTTTCGCATCAAAATTCACATTTTTTTTGTCTATGGTATTAACTTTATGGGCATCATTTATTATTTAGGCCTGATGAATCTTTAATCAGTTTTAAACTGTTTATAGACAAAGTTTTAAAGTGTACATGTTATTACTAATTGGCACTGCAACATTTGGAACTGCAACATCAGCTGAAATGGCAAATCTTTTACTTCTAGAACATACACTCGACTGTACCATGAAATAAAGTCATCTTAATAAAACTGAATCATTTCATGATAATATGTCATACAAACCACTTCATTATACAAATTGATTTTATGAACTGGTCAATTCTGGCAAGAATTGATAAAAGAAGGACATACCTGCCGTAATACAAAGATTTCTGACGATCATTACTATTTTCGTCATCTTCAGATTTTGTATCTTCTGGAAGCACCTACAAGAAATCAAAAACAGTCAAGATACAATAACCAATTTTAATCTTATAATTAGTCAAATATGAAGTTTATAAATGCATATTCATTAATTTGCAGCAGTTAAAATCATTTTTCATGTAGTTCTCCAATGAGCAAACAAATAGTCAAGAGAAATAAATTTGGAAAACTTAAATTTTTCTCTTTTAAAAGCAAATTTAGTGAAATAAAGATAACCACCAATGATAAAAGTTGGATATGTAACCTTGAATCTCCTTTTAAACAAATCAAGGTTTCTAGACAAAAAAAAAAAAAAATTACCTTTGTTGTTGCTGCTGCTGCTGAGAGAACAGAATTATCAACAACATCTAAAATAGAAAAATAATTAAAATTAAAAAAAAAATTGTGAAAAAGCACAAAATATAAAAATATTTTTTTTAGTTGGTGGTGGTGTCACAGTTATCAATAGAAGAAATGGAGTTTGTGACCAGATATCAAGACAAAAGGTCTCATTACTAGCATGTCTTATATATATATATATATATATATATATACTAAAAAAATAATCTTGTGTATTCTAGATTTAGAATGAAACAGTTCCATAGTAAAAATTTAACTTAAAGAGATCTTTTACAAGTGTAATCAGTGTAAACCATTGAGAACAGAAGCTAAAAAATTTACTTCTATTCAATATCAAAAGAAATTACATTTCTTTTAATCTTTCCAATGAAATTTGTGCTAAAATAGCCACACACACAACTGCCTAAATCATAGTACATTTTTCACCTTTTAGAAAATAAATATTTTATCAACAAGTGGTTGGTCAGTTGACTGATGCAAAAAGTTAAGAGAACTAAAACTGTAAGCTAAAAGAAATTGCTATAATATTGAGGAAAACTGACTTACCTGTATCTGCATGTGGTGCAATGGGAGGCAAACCCTATAATAAAGTTAATTCATGAGTTTAAATATAATTTTAGATAAATAAGAAACAAAATGTGACTTATTATAGATAGATTATAAGCATCATCCATTATTTATATCGATGTCATCCAAATAGAGTCAAATGATTATCTTACATCTAAATATTTAGATGTAAAAGATCAGTAAACAGGAAAAGAAAAGTTAATTTTACGACACAAATCCAATAACTTTTATTGTTTTATTATAGAATACTCTTGAATAGTTTCAAGTGAGAGGCCTCGTTTTAGTTAGAAAGGTTGCAATCAATATTAACAGAAATAAAATAAAGTTAGTATTTTTTGAAGAATTCAAATGAGTTGAGAGCCAAGTTTTTCATTAATTATAAATCCATTAAAATACTTAAATTTATAACAAAAATATTTAATTTTCAACTACTTTATAGAATTGTGACATAACTCTTAAGTTCTTGATGGCAGGATCTAGATATTTTCATATTCTCATGGGTTTTACCAAAGATGATATCAGTATTTTGCCATTTATTGGTTTTGTTCTTGGAAATACATAAGAACAGACAAGAAATCTCAGGAGAGAGTGGAGTTGGATTTTGAGTTTCCATAGAATTTATTTTGCTGCTAAAAACTAATTCCTGTGTCTTTCAGAAAAGATTTTCTCTTTTTTGATATCCCACTCTATAAAACAAAAATGGTATTTTTTATTATTTTTCTTCAAATAGTGAAAAGTATTTTTGACTCTTTCATGCACTGCAAATACTCATTGATTTTGACTTGTAACACCACAACTGCTTCCAATGGCTTGACACAGCACTGACTGCCATTGAGGAATTATTGGCCCACTTATACTGTAATTTTAAACAAAGGGCCATTAATTCTTCCAGTTTCTATCTTTTAACACATGGTCATGTTTGTGTGGGATCATACAAATCTTATAATGAACATGAAATATTCTAAATTGGAAATGAATCACAAGAAACTTTCTTTTCCAGTTTTGAAGTCTGTTTTTTTTTTCCATTTTCTAATTTCATTAACCCTAATTCTAAAATGTCCTTATTTGGGCATCTGTCTAAGATACCTTTCTGATTCTTTCTCTGTTCCTACACCTCCCCACTGTTTTCCCTTTCCTATCCTGACCCAATCACTATTGTTTTAATGTCTTCCTGATTGGACATCTCATCAGCCAATGCATTTATCTTTTATACATTAACCAAAACTTATCTGCTTTTACTCCAGATGGTTGGAATGTAGGAAAACATTTGGGATAGATGTTGAATAGAACTCCCACACCAAACTACCAATTACTTAAATAACCCATTTGCATTGTTACTAATACTAACTAGTAATTAAATTCCTATGTGTAGCAGACTTGATAATTCTCTAGTAAATTAAGTCAGTGTGGATAATACTTTAAATAAGAAAAAGCTGAGAATTTGAATTATTCTCGTTTGTGTAAAGATAAAAGAAAATCACATAATAACTATAAAATTAAAACTTTAGTTAAGATGGTAGGGCTGAGAACCTTTCAGCAACCTAACATATTCTTAGATAATTTACCCAACATATATTCATAACTCTTGAAAATTTAGACTACTATAAAGAAAATATCATTAAAGAAGTAATAAAGCACAGATAAAAATTATAATAGGGGTTTGGATGTTATTTTTGTGGATAGGCTGGCTTTTATAAATTTAACGCACAGTGAAAATTGTCCATTTGTTTAAAAATCCTTTAGTTACTAGTTTTTCTTTATATGTAAATCACAATCTTCTTTGAACAAATCTTTTCATTATTAAACTGTTATTAAGCATTAACAATAAGTTTACTATTTCTATTTACCATAGAAAGTGATATACACAACCAAATGCAAAAAAGCAAGTGAAATATACTTTCAATGATAACAAACTATATCTAGTACAAGTCTCAATAATGTTGCATACAATAAAAACTTTAAAGTTAGATAATTTTTGATTTGCAATAGTTCTTTTGGTGACTCAGTTGATCCTGTTATAAACCAATTATCAGTAATTGGTTAGAGAATTAGCAGAATCCAGAAGATCCAAGATAAAGCTGTCTGCTGCCACCACCAATAAATAAGAGAAAAGAACCAAACTTACCTGTATTTTTGCAGAAATTTCTTAACAACAATAAATCTCTTAACAACAACATTCATGCAAAATTACAATTACAAGAGGATACTGAAAAGTTTATGGCTTAATCCAGTGCTTAAAAATCAGTATTCTGATGATTGTACACAGAAAATACCGATTTTTTTTTTTTTTAAGAAGTGGTCAAGCTTAGGAACTTTTCAGCACCCTTTTTAACCAACAAAAGTACTAAATTTTATATGCTCTTTACATAAGTTTTTTTTTTTTTTTTGGTATAAGAAGAGCATATAGGAAAAAAAATGTTTAGACAAAAATTAACTTTTTGTTAAAAAGTATGCCAAAAACATATTCCCAAAATGGCTGAAGTTTTTGAAAGCAAGAAATTTTCATTCCCAAATTCAAATCGAAAAGCAAATCACATTAAATTTTTTTATTGTATCTTGGTTCATTGAGAATAATTTCCATGTCTGTATTTTTTATGACAAGGTTTTGGCAGTTGCCCTCTCTGAACATGCATGGGTGTTTGTCACATTTATAAGGTCTAATGGGTTTTTGCTATGGTCTTCGTATACCATCTATATGTCCCTTCATAGAGCGTGTGCATGCACACTCTTGGATCATATTTTGAACTCCTGGTCTTCAAGATAAAGGTAAATTAATTTTACCAGATCAAAGTTTGATATTCTGACAAAAGCCAGATGTTACAGCAGGCAAAATGCTGTGATAAAAAACAAAGATGAGAAAATTCATCCAAATGAACCTACACACACACACACACACATATATATATATATATATATATATATATATATATATATATGTATGTATGTGTGTGTGTGTGTTATTAAAATTTCCTATATTTATAGGGGAAGGATGTTCAATATCAGGGATAGATCATTCACAGATAATATACAGGATGAATGTAGAGAACAACACTGCATTGTGAGTGTCATCAGGTGACTGAATCTGAAGATTACCATGAAGTATGAGACTGACAGTCATTATGCAGTGTTGATTGCTATGTTCACATCACATATATAGTAAAAATAAAGACAAAAATGAGTACTTTTTGACTCTAGTTTTTCATTTTGTGGATAATCTAATAAGAACTTAATTCTTTATCAATTTGTTTTATGTTATTTTTTTTTATTTGTGATATGACAAATTGTCAGTTTTGAGAGGATTAGACACAAAACAAGATTCATTTTATACAGAATAACAACTATGCTAAACAAACTGACACCAACATTCAATATTCAACAAAATTGTCATTAAGAACTTTCAGGAGAAAGTGAAATGGAATTTTGGTTACACCTCTTAACATGCTAGGAGAATTATAAACATATAATAAAGCAAGCAGTGGTTGAATTAAAAATGTTCACTGTTTGATACAAGGTGGAGGGAAATAATAAATCAAGCAAATGACTTCACTATTGAAATCAGTCAATTGTTTCTGATTGCCCAAATGTGGGACGAAGAGGGTAAATGTAGGGCTTCATGAAATTTAACTTTTTAAAATGTGTTTTATTCATAAAAAAAAAAAAAAAAAAAAAAAAAAAAAAAAAAACGGTCTTGCTTCCCAATAAAATCTATAGTTTGTTTTATGGAATATGACTTATTGAGATGATGATATAAGATGAATTTCTCTTCATGATTGCACTGCAGCTCAAATAGCAATTTTAGAATAGAATTTTTTGGGTTTAATTTGAATTGCTCACAAAAAGTTTTGATTCTTGAAGCAAGTTGAAAACAACATGAAAATAAAGTGATAAATTTTCATACATCATCAAGCCTAACAGATTTCAAGTTTGAGGATATTAAAGATATTCAATTTGGGTTGGTCACTGTGAAGAGAATTGGTAACTCAAGTCTAAACAGTCAGAACCAATAACTATTTAAGAATTGTGTTATGAATTATGGCAGTTGAACAAAATGTCCCTTTATCTGCTTTTATGACATACTGCCATGGTAGCTAAATAAAATATTATGGCAACAAAGTACTAATGTTTAGCTTGCTTCTTGTTATGGTTGCTCCGTATTACAATATTTATCTATTTCCTACTGGTGCTAGTAATTTGAGGCTTTGAGTCCAGCTAAATCAAGATTTAGATAGTTCAAGGCAAGGCAGACATACCTTCTTCACTTAGAAGCTAGTCACAGTTTTCCTACCTGAATTTGGCCTTGTACCGTACTAAATCAAGCCTAGTAAAAAAAAAAAAAATATAGTCATCCTTTACTGATACACAATGGAAAACTAATCTATTTTTTTTTCTTTTTATCAGCAGTTAATTTTGCAGTAGTACTGACATTTTTTAATGAAAATTAAATTTAGCCAATTGTGGTGTGATTGCTTTTGTTGTCTATTTAAGAAACTGTAGATTAGGCAAAAAAATTATTTTCCACATATCTACAGTGAAAAATGATTATGAAAGAGGAAAGATTTTCAGGAAGCAAGGAAGCATGACCTAAATTGGAATGGAAACGAATAAAATATTCCAAAATAAGGAATTTACAGGAAGCTCATTGTTAGAAGCTGTTATTTGGCATGAGTCCCAACACCACTGTGCACTGGTGGTAGTAATAATGGCACCATCTAAAAATAGAGGGCTTTATATATATATATATATATATATATATATATATATATATATATATAAATAAAATTTAGAAAAAAAAAAAAAAAAAAAAAAAAAAGAATAAAAAGAGAGAAAGGTCCGGGCAGACAGACACCAGTAGTAGCACCAAGACTCTTACCCCAGTCTGTCGCAAGTCAAGTGAAGCACATCGGCGATGTTTCTCAACCATGGGAGCCTGCAGCTCAATATGGGACACATTGGATGCAGAGTCCCCAAGATTCAGGGACTCAGTGGAGTCGAATTCTCCAGTTGTAAAGTCAGTAAATCGGAAGATCTTTTCAGCTTGCATACCACCAAAACCAGGTAATAAATGCTCGCCTTTTCTAGGGACCTGGTAAAGAACAGGTCCAGTCGATTAGAAACAAAATTAAAAAATTGCCTTATCTCAAAGTCTTAAGCCCAATACCCGACACAGATGTGAAAAGTCAATTATTCTAAGTAAATCAATGTAAGCATCATCTGGAATATTTAAGTAAATAATGACAAAAGATAGAGGCATTAAATTTTGATAGAGATGCAGGGTGGTGAAACAATTACTGACATAGAACATGGAATATGAATTGGGTTCAAGTTCCAGTTGAGGCTCTATTTTTCACTTTGCATAAATTTGCTTTTTCCTGCACTCTGTTTCATTCTAACCACATATCTTGACAAAGATTTAATTTTGTCACTAAATAAAAAAAATAAAATAAAAAAGGAAAAGAAAGTGGGTGAGTAAAAAACATTATCCTATTGTCAATTTTGACAGGCCAATGAAATTATTAGCAAAAAAGAAAAACAATCATTATGATGATGCATTATTAACTGATAGTGTTTATAAAATTAAAGTTTAAACAAATGAGGATTTTGTTATTTTACTAATTTCCTGCTGTTTTTAAACTGCAAATAATTCTGATTTCCATATTGAACTAAACAATAAATTTCAAATTAAACTGACAACACAAAGTTGAACCAAAAGCATCAAATGTGTTATTCTTCAATACCAATATACAAAACCTCATCCTAAGATCAAATAATAAATGCCTGTCATTTTTTTGGCATACAAGAAAAACAACAACAAAAAAAAAACCAAGTCTCAAAGGTGACTGCATAAGACACGAGATATCCAATATTAGTGACCTTTGGCATATAAAAATACAGGAAAATTTTGAAAGTGGGGGTGGTATCTTATATATTGAAAAATACAGTAAGTATCCTAATTATCTAGCTAACATTTTAAATATAGAAAGATATAAATAAAACAAGATATATTTTCCTTTTTAACCTTTTTTCATTAATTTTGTCCAGTTTTTTTGAATAATGAATCTTTCCAACAATGATAGAACATGGCTCCAAACATTATTGTTCTAAATAACACTAAAATCTGCATTAATTTCCACTAAAAATATGCAGAAAACTGCAGGAAATTCATCATCAAATTGAACTTGATCTTCAAGAATAAGAGAAAAATATGTAAGATTGCAAATAATAAGTGTGTGGGAGATAGGATCACATCACATATTTCATAATAATGAAACCACTTGCAATAAACAATTTTTGTATGTTTTAGTAATGACGATTTGTCATATATTGAAAAAAAAATAAGATTTTTATGAACTAAGTTATAAACAATGAAGCCAGAATATTAATAAATATAAACTGAATGCTTGCAAGCATAACATTAATTCTTATGTGGTAATCTGAAATAAGTATAGAATTTAGTTATTTTAGAATGCCCAGTACTTCGCAGCTGTTAAATAAATAAAAACTGCAAGTAATGTTTCCCAAATAAGATAGGGTTTTTGCTGATATTTCTTTGACAGCTTCTCATCAATAAAAACAATGATATATTCCTAACTTCATCCAATTGATACAAACTAAGTTCTATCAGTGATACAATACATAAAGTTAAAGCAAAGAAGCTTATAAGACAAAGCTATCGGCAATAGGAAATAGAGAAACATTGACCAAGTAAAACAAGGAAATCAAAAAGAAATATCAAATATGAGTAATCCATACAAAAAAGAATTGATAGTCGAAAGTATAAAAAAATTTGTATAAAATCCAGTTGTTCTGTTAACATGATTTTAAGAGCAGAAGGGACATTAAGGAGTGGAGAATTAATTACTTTGAATTTTGATTACATTTTTAGTTACAAAAAAGTAATTATAATCAATTTAAAAAAAGAACAAAAACTATTATAGCTGTAAATACTTAGAAAAGGAAATAAGATGTCCAAACAGAACACAAATAATAATAAGGTAATAACTGATAAGATAAACTGCTTGCTGTCAAAAAAGATGCTAGATATAATTATGTTAGAATAATATTTAGGCAAAAGACAGCAGATCAATGATATAAATCATCAAAATTCTCCTGAGGCTTTAAAAAACAAAACTGCATTGGTACATTAATCTATAATAAAAAAAAAACAACTTGTTAGACACTCTTGGTGTGTTTCACTGGTGTAATTCATAAAATGAAACCGCATTAAAAGGATTGTTGCATCAAAATAAATGAAAAATATAACTAAAACCATGGCAGATCTGCAAGTCATGAAATGTGATGAGGGAATAATTGAAGAAAGTACATACATCTTTGGGAGATATCCGAGGGGGCACTGCTGGAGGTGGTAACAATACTGAGGCGCCTATAAAGAAAAAAAGGCAATACATCATCAGTCAAGATAATAAACTAGTGACTGATAAACTATAGAACATGACTGAGTTAAGATAGTATAATTAGAAAGGATACTACTACAGCAAATTATGAAGATAGGACAAGGTAAATAAATTTAAGCCATACTGCATATCAAAAGAACATAATGTGGATTTACAGCAGTAGTGAAATCATAAAAGATGTGGTAAAAAATTAAAAGCAAATAGTAGACCAATAAGTAGCTTGATTTCATGCAGCAGTGAACAAACAACAACAGTTTACAGCTTTAAAACGTGCAACATTAAAAAAAAGTGCTAAAATATGGCTGCAAACGAGGGGAATTAAAAATGCTGTTAGATTTGACCTCAGTTATTATTCTACCTCCTTACGTTGCAGATTGGTTTTGATGTTGAGGCTGTCGGGGAGGGATATAGGGTTGGGGAATTTATAAGAATAAAAGGCAATTGAAAAATTTACTACTCAAAAATGAAAAGGGAAGAAAAAATTGTAACTTTACCCAAATAAAACTAAATTTAAATCAAACCGAAATAAACTCAATAAAAACCAATGTCATGATTGCTAATTACCAATCATCAGATAATAGTTTCATGAATTAAATTAAATAATAATTAAGGTATCTTCAATAGATGTGACAATTGTCTTTTGAAAGTATCTTACTACTTGAAATTACTTTTTATTGATGCTATACAAAACAAAAAGAATCCTACTAGAAAATTATTAATGAAAGCCTGACTGCTCTTGTGTCAAGAATCATATCACAGCCCTATAAACTCCAATTCAATGTTGTTGGAGACTAGGTGTTTAATAAAAAAAAACAAAAACAACTAGAAATAATGTCTGGTCTTCTTAAGATAACCAAGAAAATGTCTAATAAGAAAATGTCTAATAAGAAAATGTCTAATAAGAAAATGTCTAATAAGAAAATGTCTAATAAGAAAATGTCTAATAAGAAAATGTCTAATAAGAAAATGTCTAATAAGAAAATGTCTAATAAGAAAATGTCTAATAAGAGTGATATGGTTGCTGGTAAGCAACTACAAAATGCAAATCACTCTAATGAATAATGTTTTTGTTTTTCTTCAAAATTCAAAAAATAACCAATATTTGTAATTTGAATAGAGGATCATATTTGAATGCAAGGTTGAAAAAGTAGAAATGACTCCTCCTTTTAATTCCATTTCTGTGTGAAGATTAATATAAGCCAATAACAGGCGAGACAAATAACACTAAAACAACTGTGTTTATTTGAAATGTCAATAACAATAGAGAAGTCAAAAGTTAAATTAATGTTAATCATTGCTAGTCATGAAGTTATACAAATACAAACACTGAATTTATAAATGAGCTCTTTGACTTAAACTAATACATGTTTTGATGACTACAGACTAAAGTATAAATACTTTCCATAGATTTATCTTGAGTTTCTTTAATTTAAAACAATTTTACCATCATAGACAATATTACAATCCTAAAATAGATATTAAAAAGAATGACTGTTTTTAATTTTCAGTGGTTGGTTCCTGTATAATGGTTGAACTTAATAATCTGACACTGGGCATTAGATGAACAGCATTGTAAGCATTAGCCACACCTTATTCTTTGCCAACATTTACCCCCTCCACACACGCACACATATACCTAGAAATAATAAAGAATTTTTTTTATGTTGTTTTAAATAAATGACATATTTCAGAGGGGAACTTTTGGAAATTATGCCTTTCTTGGGTCTTGGTAAATAAAATTTTTACAACTGAGAGTAAAGATTAAATACAATTTTTTCTGCTACAGGCAAAATGATGGCCAAGGCAAGGAAATGTTTTAATCAATGTTTTATCAATATTTAATCATTTGATTAAACTTTTCTACCTGGGAACAAGTTTGAAAATAAAAATGCCTTATCAGTAAGCTTAACGTTTGTTTAAAATAAATGTTATGGACTGACAGAACAAATATAATTTGTGAGGAAAAGACAGACACACACGCAAAAAGAAGTGCCAGTGAAACATTAGTCCTAAATACAGATGGCCATGAATAAGTTTGAATACAATAGATTGAAGATATTTTAATATCTGTATAAAGTCTAAATTTATATCTGCATTTGTGTGTGTTTTGTCACAAACCAACCGAATTAGATCATTTTTTGTTAAGACAGACCAGATATTAATCAGTCGGTTCAATTGACAAGAGAATCATATTTATAAAATAAAAAAAGATTTCAAGCAAGTACCACATTATATAAAATTTGTGATTTTAATAAGATTCATTCAGAAAATAGACAAATGCATAATTAGACATTACTTTTAAGAACTAGACATGCTAAAAAAGTTTAAATTTTTGAGATAAACAAATTCATTGATAGGATATAATAGCTGTATTGGTTATACTTGTTAGTGGCAATTCAATATCTTAACTGAGTGTTACAGAAGGATTAATTGTTCTACACTAATGCATATGAGTGTTACAGAAGGATTAATTGTTCTACACTAATGCATATGAGTGTTACAGAAGGATTAATTGTTCTACACTAATGCATATGAGTGTTACAGAAGGATTAATTGTTCTACACTAATGCATATGAGTGTTACAGAAGGATTAATTGTTCTACACTAATGCATATGAGTGTTACAGAAGGATTAATTGTTCTACACTAATGCATATGAGTGTTACAAAAGGATTAATTGTTCTACACTAATGCATATGAGTGTTACAGAAGGATTAATTGTTCTACACTAATGCATATGAGTGTTACAGAAGGATTAATTGTTCTACACTAATGCATATGAGTGTTACAGAAGGATTAATTGTTCTACACTAATGTGTACAAGGGTTATGGGGAAAATAGCAGTCCTTCACTAAGTGTTACAGGGGAATGAATCATTCTTCACTAATGTATAGAGTGTTACAGGGCAATCAATTGTTCTTTACGAATGTGTATGAGTGTTACAGGGGAAGTAATAGTTCTTCAATAATGCGTACAAGTGTTACAGAGGAAGTAATAGTTCCTCACTAATACATAGAGTGTTACAGGAGAATTAATCATTCTTCGCTAATGCATACAATTATTACAGAGAAATTAATGATTTTTCAGAAATGCGCACAAGTGTTACAGGAGAATTAATACTCCTTCACTAATGTGTACTAGTGTTACAGTAGCATTAATAGTTCTTCACTAATGCATATAGTGTTATAGAGGAACTAGTAGTTAATGGTTATTAATGAAACTGTAAAACTAACAAGATTAGTAAATCAGGTGTGGATGATTTTCAAAATTTTGACCTACCCACATCACTTTTGAGCTTAAGGTCGACAGAAACACTTCGTCCATGTGACTGGTGGATGGGTCGTGGGGGAAGTCTGGGGGGTCCAATTTGTGCTCCCGCAGTGGCTGGAGTGTCAGGGGTTGCCGTTGGCTGGACTGTGGTCGGAGCAGCTGTTGTGTTGACAGTAGCCATGGTCCCTGTTGGCCCCTTTTCAGGGCCACTACTGTTGGTCATCACTTCCCCACCACCTGTGACAGGGGCTGGAGGGGGCTGCAGGTGCCCAGGTCCAGCAACTGGGGGAAACAGGGCACATTTAGCCAGCTCAAGTAACAAACACAGCCTCAAACAATCAGACATCCATTCACCATTCATTCACATTTTTTTTTTAAATTTCATATAAAAGAGAAGATAAAAATCTTTTAAATTGTATAGAAAATTTTAGAAGCAAGTATGGAGGCCATAATCGAACTTGTTATCAAATGATCAAGTGCTGATGATAAATACTTTAAGCAGACACTGACACACAATTTACATAGCATGCGTTAAATCAATTTTGTTGATCACAACATATTTATCTTCATGCAAAGTTAGTTATTATATTGCCATGACAAGTCATAAAGAAGAATTTTAATTTTTGTGAACATTTGTAAGATGTTTTGAAGATTGAAAATGATTTCTCCTTTTTTTATTCTTCTATTTCTTTTAATAAAGACAAATATCAGGATAAAATCCGATTTAAAAGTCTTCTTAATCATCTTCTGTCATTCAAGTATAATAAAAAATATTAAAGTTTGTAGTAATAAAAAAAATAAAATATACCCAACAATTAAACAAGACATAAGTATTTTGTTAAAATGAGCAAAATTTAAGTTTTCAGTGTTTTTCAGATTGATTTTTGAATGTATACTATTGACAACTAATAAATGCACACTCGTTTTTGGTTAGCATTTTCTCTGAAATTCCAAAATTACCCTGGACCAAACAAAACAATAAGATAATTCTGTGAAAGTTATTCAGCAATCAAATTTAAGTTTTTCCTGAATAAGAGTTCAAATTCAACACAATTATTATTTTAAAAGGTTTTTTTTTCTTTGACAAAAATGTAGAAAAAATTATTTTTTTCTCCATTACTAAATTTGAGGAAGAAAGGAATTTTTTTTTCTCCTACTAAGGGAGGAAATTATTTTTTTTTTTTTTTTTTTTTTTTTTAAAGTTTTCTATAAACACTGAAAATAAATCTTTATAAATTATCCTGCTGCAATTTTTAACAATGGAGAAACAAAAATATTCATCTGTTTTTTTTTGGGGGGGGGGTCAAAACTTTGTATTTAAATTTCATCTTTATTGTTATTATGTTTCAGTGAAAGATGCTGAAGCTTGTCCCTAAGAATCAATGTAAAAATAGTTAATATTTACCTTTACTAAAAATTGAAATTAGGATCTAAGGAGAGAGGGGGAGTGCTGAAAAATTTTCATTCTAAGAGATTAAAAACACCCTAATGTTTTGTCATTTGGTTAGATTTTAGGAAATGAGTAAGGTCAAAAAAAAAAAAAAAAAAAGTTAAGCTTCCTCTCATACTTAAACTAAACAAAAGCAAGATAATTATCTGCTTTGTATAAAGATTATTTTCAATCTAGTATTCTTGTCTTTATGGTAAAGATATTTCCTTATAAGGAAACATTTGACATTCACTGACTGAGAAGCCAGTGCTACTTTTGATTGAAATTTTAAAAAATCTGTCCCTTAAAACAATTTTTCAGGAAAATCAGTTTATAAAGTCCACTAGCTATTATTGCTTAGGTACCTCCACAAGATCGCTAAAAAAAAAGAGCAAAGCATGATGAAAAAGATGCCAAACTTGACGAAAACAAAATTTCATCGTCGAAATGTTTATGTTATTAATAAGAGGAAAGATCAAATTTCAATTATCATTTTTTCAAAACTCATTTTAAGAAAATCAGAAATTATAATGTTTATTTAAAATATTTTGAACCAAGCTTAACTTAGCTTCAGTGCCGAAAAGATGTAATTTGAAAATAAAACAAAGCTGGTCATAAACTTTCGTGTCACTTGACAGGTGATGAATGACATATTGACAGATTCCGTGAGGATAATTTGTTCTACGGAAGGAGAAAAATGAAATTATTTACATTTAAGTGAACGAATTATTTACCTCGTTATTTTTAAGGAAAACTTTCAGTGCTCTAATTTGTTTTTGTACTTAGCTTTCACCTTTACATTTACGATGCTTTATGGAAAATATATTATAAAGAAATTAAAATAAGACTTAAGAGTGAGATTAAATTTCATATTTCATCAGAAAGGTATCTAATTAATTTATAGGCATGAAATTTTATCAGAAGTGTACATAAAATACTATAATTTTATGTACATTTATTACATTTTACTGTGTTATTTGTATTTCCATTCATTTTATTATTAATTTTGATATTTCATTTATGGAAAAATGTCATAACTGAGATTAATATAAAAAGAAGATCATATAAATTTCATAAGATGATACTGATACTTGTAGGTACCCTTCTCAGTTGAAATTGAAAAATCAAATTAACTTCTCCACACGTTTTGCAAAAGTAAAGGCCCTAACAGCGGAGAACAATGCTTAAGTCAAATAAAGCAACTTAATTGTATTCTGGTTGATCTTCTATACTTTATAATTACAGCCCAATTATAAACACAAAATTACATTTTTTAATTATTGCGGATCTTCTGATTAGTCAAAATCATACAATTTACAACGCGCTAAAAAAAGATCTATCTCATAAGGACACTTAGGAAACCCGATGTGGCTTTTAACTAATTTTATAATATTTTAACAACTTAAATGTAAAAATCTATTATAATTAAAGAAATAATAAATAATTGTACTAAAAATTCTTTTTTCATTGAAAATTTTTTTTTGCTTTCAGAAAATATTGTCCATATTCATAAAAGCAAATAAAAGCATTTGAAATTAAATAATATATTTGTTTTGAGTTTTGTACATTACAATTCAGAGCTGATTTTCAGGTGGGGGGATCCAATTAAAAACAAAAAAAAATGATGATTTGCATTCCTCAAAGCCTTGTGCTTTTAACTATTGTAATCACTAAACCTGACGCGATCAATTTCTAGCGTTTTCATAAAATTAGTTGGGGGGTAATAAATTAAAAAAAAAAATAAAAAATTTCTGCCATGACTTTAATAAAAAAAAACAAACCATATTTATAATAATTTCCATCATCTGTGAATAGTTTCTGAAAGTTTCATTAACATCCAACAATTATTTTTATTTTTGCAAGATTTTCCAAATTATTGTGTCATACAAAAAAAAAAAAAAAAAAAAAAAAATAAGTGTTAAAAATTGTATATGCTATTTTACTAGTTCCGGGGATACAAAGAGAAACAAGGTTTTTTAAATCAAAATTTAGAATGTTCTAAAAAGAAGGAAAAATTTTTAAAAATAAAATAAACTTTGATCTTTTCTCTTAATAATAACAAACATTTAGGCGATAAAATTGTTTTTGTCAAGTTTGGCGCCTTTTTCATCATGCTATGCTTTTTTTTTAGCGATCTCATGGAGGTATCTAATTATTGCTCTTTCCAGTATTGATGGGGAAGACAGCTTTTTTTCTTATTATGCATGAACAGCTTGAACTGAACTCCTCTTTTTTTTTTCGTTTTGTTGTTACATTTCAATCAATCCATTCTACAACTTTTTTTAATGTGTACAAACCATAAAGAAAAATGAAAAATGTGGCAAATATACTGATCAGCTGAATGCATTCAAACTTTTAAATGCTTCTGAAAACTTGCTATTTATGTTTGAGAAACTTCCAAGTAAGAATGTAATCATACCTAAAAATCTGGGTTGGTATTTTTATATTTCAAAAAGGCATTAAAATAAATGGTCATGGATTCATTTCCATCATAATCTGGTAAGGAAGAATAATTGGGTAAAATGATATGGAAAGTAAAAGAGTCAGCAGATATGAGATTGCTAGACAAAAGAAAAGATTAAATGGATGGAACTAAATGTATTTAATTGCTTAGATAAAGTGAATTTGTGAAAAATGTCATTTCTATCAAGAAATCAAAATAAGCAATAAAAAAAATCACTTATAGAGGAAGACAAAAAAAAAAAAAAAACACTAAAATTAATCAACTATCAATACAAAAATTGATTCTGTAATGTATCATTAATTATAAAATTCATTATCAGACATGTACGACTTTATGCTGAATTCAGTCATTAATAATCTCACCAGTTCAAAAAGCAAACACACTGAGTAATTATTTTAGCTACTGATTGTGAATATTTCAAATAAGTATAAATTTGTTTTTGTGAAGAGCTAATCACTAAAGTGTAGATTAGGAGAAATTAACAACTATCCAAATGTAAAAGCTATATTTTGGGGAGTTTATGCTTTGAAAGTAAAAATGGGATATTCTGGTAAATTTAAATGTGTAATGAAAATGTAATTAACTTTTTAAAGTAAAATTCACCAGAAAATAATAAATGAAACAATGCAATGGAATAAATTAGCATCAAACTGATGTACTTTGATATGATCAACAAAAATATTGGGTTTTAATCAATAGGGTCTTATTAATATATAGAGATTAATCTCTAAACAGAACAATAAAAGAGAAGCCTTCATATTAATAACTGAATAAAAAGCTTAAATAAAAAAAAACAACATGCAAGTCTTCAGATAACAAGTAAAGCTACAGAGAAGTTTAAAATAATTTAGATATAGTCATAATTTTAAAGCAAAGTTTAGCACTACTTTATATATTTTAAATCATGTGCTATATACTCATTTAGCTATTTGGAAAAGGAAAATCTATTTCGTGTATTTTCTATTATAGCCATAAAAGATAATTTTATAACACTTTATAAGCTATTCAATAATACAGTAAATTTCAAGCTGAAGGATGGACAAATTAAATTAAAAAAAAAAATACAGAGATTAACACTAACAGTGTGTGCATGTTAATAAATAAATTTTATATATATATATATATATATATATATATATATATATATATGAGAGAGACACAAACACTTTCTGGTTGTTGTATCTAATAAGGTAATTTAATTTATTGCCTCTCTTATCCTAATATATGCCAACACTTTTTCCTTTCACTCAAACCTGAAAAAAAAAAAAAAAAAAACAATACACACCAATGAAATGCATTTATAAGCTTTTTCTACCTTGTCTCATCATCTTTATATGTAAAGTGATAACAAAAATATTCTTTCTATATTTTTTTATGACAAGTGGGAGCATAAAATTTTTGGGAAATCACAAAATATCCAGAAAACCGACCAAATTGATTAGAGATTAAATATAAATATTTAATATAATACATTAATATATGGTAAATTAATAGAGTACATTAATTTAGAAAAATAAACAAAGTAGTTACATTTTGTTTTGTTTTCAGTTGCTTAATAGTCGGGGGTGGGAAATGGGGGTGGGGATGTGAATCAGTTCATTCTCCAGTATTTTAATTGCAGCAGAACTAAAAGTTTTATAACTTTATCAAAATATTTTTATGTATTCACAATAGGCTCAACATTAACAGAATGATTTTTGTCCTGTAAAAATGCAAATAAGCTTAAAATAGGATAAAAGCATGAAAAAGAAATAAAATTGCAATAAAAAGCAGTCAAAGAAACACATTAGCTGTTACATGGCATAAATTCATAGTATAAAACATGGAGATCGAGAGACATTTGTGTTTGTATGGATGAGAGGTGACTAAAAATCAATATGGCTGTAATACCCACTGTAACATATTTACACTCACATATGTACACATAGACACACATACATATAGACACACACACACACACACAGGATGGCTGCAGTGATGTTCAAATAAGAAAACAAGCAAAACAAAGCCCAACTAACCAATACAAATGAAAATAAATTGGGAAAGAAAGAAAAAAAAAAAAAACATGCAGCAAAAACAACAGCTCCAAGCTACGCGTTCATATATGGAGCAGTGTTGGCCCATGAAAAATCTTGCTGGCAGAGAGAGGGATGGGTGGGTCAGAGAGAGAGAGAGAGAAACAGAGAGAGTGTGGGTTAGAGACAGTAAAGCAAAAGAGGGCATGAGTCAGAGATTGACGAAACAGATAGGGAGATTGACAAGAGTAAGAAACTTCTGTTGGGGTGGGACATCATCACTTTATGATGTTACCTCTTACAATACTCTCGAGACTATATAGAGGGGTATTGGTTAGATGTGAACGCGTACCTGGGGCAGTTTTCTTGGTTGGCACAGGTCTAGGGCGGCCGTGCAGGGAGGCGCTGACTGATGGGAGGGCCGATTTGGGAGACATGGGTGAGGAATGGTCAGTTGGGATTGCAGCAGACAAATCATTAAGCGATGATGGCTCAACGCCGTATGACATTCGCTGTGGTTGTTTGGATGATGGACTGACCGCCACTGAAGAGGCATCGTGCTGGTCACCACACACTACTTGTTGTACAGTGTTACAATAACCAGCAGACAGATCTGAAAATCCAAATAAGTAGATGTCTTGGTAGTATGTTTCAAAAAGTAAGAGGTCTTGGTGGCATTCGTTTAACAATTCTATCATGCACTTAGTTTTGGAGATCAAAATGGTTTGTAAGATCAGTTTTTTACCTAAGCTCAATTTACAGGGAAAAAATATGGACAAAAAGATAAGTAAAAGTTCAAAATTAAACCTTGCAAAAGTATTTGGCTAAAACATTTTTTCATAATTGTACTTTAAAATCAATCTCTCACTACATTTTAAATATAAACTCTTATTGTATTTGAATTTTTCTATTTTTAAAAATGTATTAATTGAATTTAAGCAGGAATTTAACAAAAGAAATTGAGACATTTTTATTGAAATAAATTCAATGTAAAAATGAAGTCAATCCAAGAAACTCCTTAAATAATGCTTCAAATTATTTTCATAACTATGCTTGGATTTAATCAATGCACAGAAGTATTTTCAGAAAGTAGTCATTAAATGATGGAATTAGTTACTTCCCTATTGACTTGTATCCTTTTTTTTTTTTAATTTCAAGATTCTAACCACTTTTTTATTCATAATTGCAATAAACTAAAAATGCTGACTCTATAGAATTTTCTTTCAATAAATGATAGGCTTTAAACTAATGTAATTTAACATGGTAATAAAAAAAAACTTAACAGAATGTAACTATGAACTAATTTCATATATGAGGAGGTGCAGAAAAGTTTTGGTCCTATCAAGAAAGTATTCTCCTCTCTCCCAAAATTCTGATTTTGAGATGTGGGCCAAGCCAGGAACTTTTCAGTAACCCCTCAGATATATACTATATTGAGCTTATAATCAATACACTGCTCTTGCTAAGCCTAATACAATAAGGGTTTCTTGAAATATGTACATTAAACTATTTGAAAATTCATTTTCACTGACACAAATGATTCATTCCATTAATATAATATAATGGTAGTAGTAACAGCAGAATAGACTTAACTTATTTTTGTGCACAGTTCATACTTTCCATAAGATTTATTGAAAGGATATCAAACATTAGTTCCTTAAAATAAATTCTTGTGTGAGAGAGTGAACCATGCTAAGATAATTAGAATTTTACATATTCTTAAAGTTTTTATGCAAATATTTTTAAAGGTGTACTCTATTAAATGTTATACTATTTTAACATTGACCATAGTTATTTGGTGTGTGAGTGTGTGTGTGTGTGTTTTTATAAGGCATCATTTTGTTGACTGCTGCATTAGGATTTTTTTTTCAAAGATGTAAACCTGTTATGCCCCAAAATAAGCTGGTCAGTTCAGAGTTCCAGAGAGAACTTAAGCACAACAAGGACAACACCAGGAAGGCAACAGACTGAAGAAGCTCAGGCAACACAAGTTTAAAATATGATACAACATGCATAATGACTTTTGGATTAGAAATGAGCTAATCTGATTTAACAAAGGATTCTCTTGCTATTAGGTGGTATATATACATACATCTACATTGCAATGATGGACAAGTAATTGTGATAAGAGATGAATGACTGCCTTTCTAATGAGAAAAGGACAAAATAGAGAAAAAAGGAAATCAGTTGTAAATCAGAAAAAAAAAACTAGAATGAATGAAAGTGCTCAGAATGAGATGTGCTCTCTATGCATACAGTAAATGAAAAATGAGCAAAGAATCTTTGGTTTGCAAAGATAACATAACTAAAAATAGTTAAAACCTGCATAAATATATCTTTGTACATGTTATAAAAGATTGATATTGTTATAAAGAACATTTTTTTGGCTGTCCCATCAACAATGTGGTCAGTGTTAGTAAAGACAATCATACAGGTTATCTTGACCACTTTGATCCATAGACTATATAGAAAAAAAATATATGCACAAATTTTGATGACTATCAAAGTTCCAGATCCCATTAAATCTGAAGAAAACAACTATATCAGAATTTGAAAATAAAAAATATTTTCAAAATAAACTATACTTGCAGCTTATATTTATTTAATAAAGCATGGCAGTTTTGCTAAATATTCCAAAGCTAATCTCAAGAAGATATGAATTTAAAATACTGACAAATCAATCACATTTTTTAAATTGCTTACTTACAAGTTTCTCAAATGAATTTTTTTTGTCTTCTATTGAAGTAGCAGATTTTTAAAAAAAAAGAAAAAAAAACTGTGAAACAGTACCTCAACAAAGCACAATATAAAATTGTCAAAGAGAAAAAAAAAAATGAGGAATTTGTATGATGATTGCATCAACAATGAATGAATAATTGCTGTCAAAGACATTAATAAGACAACGCAGAATATAATCCAAATCTGAAAGACAGGTACATTTTTATTAACAGAAACCAAAATAATAAAATAGCTCATAGCAATTCTATCAAAGCTGACACTTAGTTCAAAGGAAAATTACCAGGCACCAAAAACAAGACTAAAGATTAAGCTCAGCTGAATCTAGGAAGAAATACTAATATACAGTATAAACCATAATTCAAGTTTTCAATGTGAAGATATTAATGTTGTTCTAGAAATCTTGACACTATCAACAGGCTCTTAAAAACGCATTTGAATTCATGAAATTGTTTTATAAAGTTACATAAACTAAATTATATCCCGGAACAGCACCAGATTTATAAAATCCTGGAACAGCACCCGATTTATAAAATTTGTATTTTTAAAGGTAAATCAACCAATAAAACCAAAATAAAATATGAAGCATCAAATACAATTTCTTAAGTTGATATATTTTGAAACATTCTTTTTTTTTTTCTCTAGTTTTATTCATTTGATTAATAAAGCCACACATGAGTGAGTGTGTGTGTGTGTAATACTTTTCACAGATACTACACTGATCTGAAACAGAACACACACACATTTTGATCCTAGGCCAAACCCTATGTAAATTTCCCACCATACTTTTTGGGGGGCATGATATCACATGCTTGAATACCAACTTACTGGTGGACACAGATAAAGGCATTTGTATAAATCTTCACATAACATTTCATTTTGCTAATTCAAAAAAAAAAAAAAAAAAAAAAAAAAAAAATCTGAAAAAAAATATAAATCAATTTAGAATTTCCTACATATCAATGTCAGTAATTGTCAGTTTTTACAGTTATTGAAAACTCAACAGAACCAGAGTTTACACAAATTTGCAAGTGAAATACAACAATAATTAAAACTGAACCAAAACATGTTTTTGGTCATAGGCAACACATACCTTCAATTATATTTGAAAAAATGCTGTAAAAATGATTTTAGACACATTTCCAGTACAACAGCTTATAGAAGATAAAAATATAAATAAAATTGTTTTTATGATTAAAGCATTTTTGATTGGCAGATTAATTAGGGATTGCAATATTAAATGACAAGCTTTAACTCTTTAAAATCATTTTCCGTCTAACTAATTTCCTTATAACCAGAATGATTATGGATTTCTCCCAATTTACAAATCATAACCTATCAATTTATGAAAACAATAGTAGTCAGTCTATACAAATCACTTGGTCGTAGGCATTAAAAGGGAATTAAAATCTGAAAAATCTTAATATTTTCAAATATTTTCAGCCATATATATATAAAGAAATATAGTCTTAAGATGTGCTATATTTATGGGATAAAGTTATCAATATCAGAGATAGAGCCTGTGTAAATATAAAAGTGAACAGAGAAGTCAACACTTAGACTTGTTGACTTCTATGTTCGCTTATATATATATATATATATATATATATATATATATATATATTAGTTAAGCAGAGGAATCATAGAAAAGAATTCTATTTTAGATATTGTCTAAAGTGAGAATTTATGATAAAATGCAATGTGAAAGAATAACTTGAAATAAAGCTATTCAGTCTTGAACAAGTTGAAGTCCTTTTAGGTCTATCAGGTACAAATATGCTATCAGACAAAAGAATCTTATCTCAGTCACTAAATACCGACTGATACAGAAATACTTTATCAAGATCAGCACAGAAATTATCCAGTTTATAAATAAAACCTAAGGAAAATCAATGCAAAACTGATTTGTTTTACTAGCTTTATAATACTTATAGATTTCATCATTACATTTTAAAGTTAATATATCTACTGATATTTATCCATTTATTGTGATAAAAGTACAGTTTTAATATTTCTGGAGATTCAGTTTAAAAAGGCTCCATTTATTCAATAGTATTTTTATAAATAAATCATTAGTTAATTAATTCTGCTGAATTATATTTGCAATGTTTTTCCAAATAAAAATCTTCATATCAGAAATAAGATTTATTATTTCCATGCGTTATTTAATATAGAATTTATTCTGAGCAAAATCACTTGCTCTTGATGAAACTATTTTGAAGTACCTTTTAGCTTAAAGAAGATAATCAAATTTATAAAGAAAAAGTTATGAATTCAAGAGAAGTAAGTAGTAAATACTGGCACTATGCCCAACTGAATGTACTTTTATACCTTATGAACATTTTAAAAGCCTGAATGACAGTTAAGCATCAAATGGATTATAAAATTTTTAAAGTAATTTTTGGAATATATGGTTTACTCTGTATTGCTAAAGACAGTGCCATTAGCAAACTAACCCAAATTGTGAATCAAGTTAAAACTAATGAGCCTAAATAAAGATCTAGTAATAAAGTGGACATAAGGGTCAGGAATAAATGGACATGAGAGAGAGAAAGAGGATGAAAGTAAACCTGAAAAGCATGCCATAAGATAATCTATATTTGACTAACAAGATAGATGGAGAATATTTTCATTTTCTTTTTAATGCTTGATAAATGTGGGAAATATTTTAAACTTTACCAATAATATTAATGGAAACATTAATAAAATTAACTTTATCTTGTCTATTAACCAAATATTGGCAAGTGTTTTTGAGAAGTACCTTCACCCTCTATTATGAAATAGTCCAACAGATAACAAGGGCCATTGTAGATTGTGATTCTACATGGTGTCTGTGAAATGGAATCATATTAAGCACCAAGAGAAGAGGACCCTCTTACTAATTGAGATGAGGGTCTTCTCCTTGTGCACAGATCCTGAAGGCAGTGATCTACGTGAGCAATGGAGAAGAGAATTCTACTTTAGTAAATACTTAAATACCTTTTAGCCTGTTGCTTGGTTGCCAGCATGTAGGGCCAGTATTTTGACGGAATGTGGCCCAGTACCTCACTAAGTTGGGGTTTAGATATGCAATGTCTGTATTTGGCAGACCAGATAAAGTAAATAAAACAGCTCAAGTAGGAATTATAGAAAAAAAAGTCATAGCTAAATAGAAGAGAGAGAAAAAAAAAAGTCATAGCTAAATAGAAGAGAGAGAAAAAAAAAAGTCATAGCTAAATAGAAGAGAGAGAAAAAAAAAGTCATAGCTAAATAGAAGAGAGAAAAAAAAAAATAGCTAAATAGAAGAAATAGAAAAGAGAAAAAAAAAAAGTCATAGCTAAATAGAAGAGAGAGAAAAAAAAAGTCATAGCTAAATAGAAGAGAGAAAAAAAAAAAAAAGTCATAGCTAAATAGAAGAGAGAGAAAAAAACATAGCTAAATAGAAGAGAGAGAAAAAAAAGAAGAAAAAAGAGTCAGAAATGAGAGAAAAAAAAGTCATAGCTAAATAGAAGAGAGAAAAAAAACCATAGCTAAATAAGAGAGAGAGAAAAAAAAAAAGTCATAGCTAAATAGAAGAGAGAGAAAAAAAAGTCATAGCTAAATAGAAGAGAGAGAGAAAAAAAGTCATAGCTAAATAGAAGAGAGAGAAAAAAAATAGCTAAATAGAAGAGAGAAAAAAGTCATAGCTAAATAGAAGAGAGAGAGAAAAAAAATCATAGCTAAATAGAAGAGAGAGAAAAAAAAGTCATAGCTAAATAGAAGAGAGAAAAAAAGTCATAGCTAAATAGAAGAGAGAGAAAAAAAATCATAGCTAAATAGAAGAGAGAAAAAAAATCATAGCTAAATAGAAGAGAGAGAAAAAAAAAAAGTAGCTAAATAGAAGAGAGAGAAAAAAAAATATAGCTAAATAGAAGAGAGAAAAAAAAAAGTCATAGCTAAATAGAAGAGAGAGAAAAAAAAGTCATAGCTAAATAGAAGAGAGAAAAAAAAATCATAGCTAAATAGAAGAGAGAGAAAAAAAAATCATAGCTAAATAGAAGAGAGAGAAAAAAAAAAAAATCATAGCTAAATAGAAGAGAAAAAAAAATCATAGCTAAATAGAAGAGAGAGAAAAAAAAAATCATAGCTAAATAGAAGAGAGAGAAAAAAAGTCATAGCTAAATAGAAGAGAGAGAAAAAAAAAGTCATAGCTAAATAGAAGAGAGAGAAAAAAAAAGTCATAGCTAAATAGAAGAGAGAGAAAAAAAAAGTCATAGCTAAATAGAAGAGAGAGAAAAAAAAATCATAGCTAAATAGAAGAGAGAGAGAAAAAGTCATAGCTAAATAGAAGAGAGAGAAAAAAAGTCATAGCTAAATAGAAGAGAGAGAGAAAAAAGTCATAGCTAAATAGAAGAGAGAGAGAAAAAAAGTCATAGCTAAATAGAAGAGAGAAAAAAAAAAGTCATAGCTAAATAGAAGAGAGAGAAAAAAAAGTCATAGCTAAATAGAAGAGAGAGAAAAAAAATCATAGCTAAATAGAAGAGAGAGAAAAAAAATCATAGCTAAATAGAAGAGAGAGAAAAAAATCATAGCTAAATAGAAGAGAGAAAAAAAAATCATAGCTAAATAGAAGAGAGAAAAAAAAATCATAGCTAAATAGAAGAGAGGAAAAAAAAAATCATAGCTAAATAGAAGAGAGAAAAAAAAAATCATAGCTGAATAGAAGAGAGAAAAAAAATCATAGCTAAATAGAAGAGAGAAAAAAAAAAGTCATAGCTAAATAGAAGAGAGAGAAAAAAAAAGTCAGCTAAATAGAAGAGAGAGAAAAAAAAAATAGCTAAATAGAAGAGAGAAAAAGTCATAGCTAAATAGAAGAGAGAGAAAAAAAATCATAGCTAAATAGAAGAGAGAGAGAAAAGTCATAGCTAAATAGAAGAGAGAGAAAAAAAAAAAAGTCATAGCTAAATAGAGGAGAGAGAAAAAAAGTCATAGCTAAATAGAAGAGAGAGAAAAAAGTCATAGCTAAATAGAAGAGAGAGAAAAAAGTCATAGCTAAATAGAAGAGAGAAAAAAAAGAATCATAGCTAAATAGAAGAGAGAAAAAGTCATAGCTAAATAGAAGAGAGAGAAAAAAAATCATAGCTAAATAGAAGAGAGAGAAAAAAAAAGTCATAGCTAAATAAATAGAGAGAGAAAAAGTCATAGCTAAATAGAAGAGAGAGAAAAAAAAAGTCATAGCTAAATAGAAGAGAGAAAAAAAGTCATAGCTAAATAGAAGAGAGAAAAAAAAATCATAGCTAAATAGAAGAGAGAGAAAAAAGTCATAGCTAAATAGAAGAGAGAGAAAAAAAAGTCATAGCTAAATAGAAGAGAGAGAAAAAAAAGCTAAATAGAAGAGCTAAATAGAAGAGAGAGAAAAAAAATCATAGCTAAATAGAAGAGAGAGAAAAAAAAGTCATAGCTAAATAGAAGAGAGAGAAAAAAAAGTCATAGCTAAATAGAAGAGAGAGAAAAAAAAAAGCTCATAGCTAAATAGAAGAGAGAGAAAAAAAAAATAGCTATAGCTAAATAGAAGAGAGAGAAAAAAAAAAAATCATAGCTAAATAGAAGAGAGAAAAAAAAAAATCATAGCTAAATAGAAGAGAGAGAAAAAGTCATAGCTAAATAGAAGAGAGAGAAAAAAAGTCATAGCTAAATAGAAGAGAGAGAAAAAAAATCATAGCTAAATAGAAGAGAGAGAAAAAAGTCATAGCTAAATAGAGGAGAGAGAAAAAAGTCATAGCTAAATAGAGGAGAGAGAAAAAAAGTCATAGCTAAATAGAAGAGAGAGAAAAAAAAAGTCATAGCTAAATAGAAGAGAGAGAAAAAAAATCATAGCTAAATAGAAGAGAGAGAAAAAAAGTCATAGCTAAATAGAGGAGAGAGAAAAAAAGTCATAGCTAAATAGAAGAGAGAAAAAAGTCATAGCTAAATAGAAGAGAGAGAAAAAAAAAGTCATAGCTAAATAGAAGAGAGAGAAAAAAAAAGTCATAGCTAAATAGAAGAGAGAGAAAAAAAGTCATAGCTAAATAGAAGAGAGAGAAAAAGTCATAGCTAAATAGAAGAGAGAGAGAAAAAGTCATAGCTAAATAGAAGAGAGAGAGGAAAAGTCATAGCTAAATAGAAGAGAGAGAGAAAAAAAGTCATAGCTAAATAGAAGAGTGAGAAAAAAAAAATCATAGCTAAATAGAAGAGTGAGAAAAAAAAAATCATAGCTAAATAGAAGAGAGAGAAAAAAAAGTCATAGCTAAATAGAAGAGAGAAAAAAAAAAGTCATAGCTAAATAGAAGAGAGAGAAAAAAGTCATAGCTAAATAGAAGAGAGAGAGAAAAAGTCATAGCTAAATAGAAGAGAGAGAGAAAAATCATAGCTAAATAGAAGAGAGAGAAAAAAAAAATCAGCTAAATAAATAGAAGAGAGAGAAAAAAAAATCATAGCTAAATAGAAGAGAGAAAAAAAAAAAAGTCATAGCTAAATAGAAGAGAGAGAAAAAAAAGTCATAGCTGAATAGAAGAGAGAGAAAAAAAAGTCATAGCTAAATAGAAGAGAGAAAAAAAAAGTCATAGCTAAATAGAAGAGAGAGAAAAAAAATCATAGCTAAATAGAAGAGAGAGAAAAAAAATCATAGCTAAATAGAAGAGAGAGAAAAAAAAATCATAGCTAAATAGAAGAGAGAGAAAAAAAATCATAGCTAAATAGAAGAGAGAGAAAAAAAAATCATAGCTGAATAGAAGAGAGAGAAAAAAAATCATAGCTGAATAGAAGAGAGAGAAAAAAAATCATAGCTGAATAGAAGAGAGAGAAAAAAAATCATAGCTGAATAGAAGAGAGAAAAAAAATCATAGCTAAATAGAAGAGAGAGAAAAAAAAAGTCATAGCTAAATAGAGGAGAGAGAAAAAAAGTCATAGCTAAATAGAAGAGAGAGAAAAAGTCATAGCTAAATAGAAGAGAGAGAGAAAAAGTCATAGCTAAATAGAAGAGAGAGAGAAAAAGTCATAGCTAAATAGAAGAGAGAGAGAAAAGTCATAGCTAAATAGAAGAGAGAGAAAAAGTCATAGCTAAATAGAAGAGAGAGAAAAAGTCATAGCTAAATAGAAGAGAGAAAAAAAGTCATAGCTAAATAGAAGAGAGAGAGAAAAAGTCATAGCTAAATAGAAGAGAGAGAGAGAAAAACGTCATAGCTCAATAAAACAGAAATAATTACCATTTCTTTCCATTTTTTAATTTTTTTTTTTTTGTTATGAAGTTGAAAAGCAATGAAAAAATAAGTACGTGCAACATGAACAAAATGATGTCTACAATGTGTTGTTAAAAACAGAAAATGGAAAAACCCACTTTGCAGTAGTGAAAATGGCAAAAGCAAAAAGTGAATTAAAGAAAAAATTTAATTTTTTTTTTTCTTTAATATTTATCAAAATATTTTGGTCTTTATATTCAAACAAATCAGAATTCAAGATAATATTAGTTCACAAAAAAGCAATATATTAAACTCTACAAAACATACATTTTGTGTTTATTAAGTTAAGAGCACAAAGTTTTTCAACATTCACCAATTAAAAGATATATATCAACACTTCTTGACAAGAGCAAAGGCACATTTAAAAATAAATTAACAAGAAAATGTCAAAGGAAGGCGAAGGAATAAAAGTAAATATTGAACAATGTTTTTTTTAAATGTCTTTAGTTGAATTGACAACTTTTTCTTAAACAATTAAGCTTATGATTCACGCATCAAATATTAATGTACATACCAGGGATATTTAAAAAATATTTACTTCATTAAAACTGTTGTCCTCATCTTTATTGCCATATTCACAAAAATGTGGTCAGTCATACACTGTGGCCTTCTTCAGATGACATATGTTGGAATTTCATACCAAACCCTTTATTTAGCGAATAGATTGTTCAAATTCCACATGCCATGCTTTTTTTCGATATCTCAGCTTCACTTCCCTTTAGTAATTCAACTCTCCAAGTTTTTGTTCCTTCTATAAGTATTGAACTCACAACTCTTTGGGTCAAATCACTTTTTGGATTACTCAACCAACACTTTTTATCCACTGGGCCTTGGGGACATCAGTGAGTGAATTTTTGGGACTTATAAAAGAAATGTCTCAGTTTTTTTATTTTTTTACCAGAGCTCATATTACAATTTTTGTTACTGTTGTTCTTCTCTATCTCTCTGTATTACTGGTTCCCATATTGTATTCATGCCTATGCTTGGCCGGCTTAGAAGATTTTTGAGGTCCGGAGTGTACAATGGGTGAGGTGTTATGAATATGGCAATAAAGATAAGGACAATGGTCTGAATGATGCAAATAGTGTAAATAGTTACAATACCTCATCTGAAAAATATAGACAGATGTTTAAAAAATATATTTGCTATATTATGTTTTCTTATATAAAACCTTTCTCACAATCCAGTGAAATAACATCTCAGTTAAATATGCCTCATTCTAATACAAAAATGCTTGTAAAAGCCTTAATAACCAAATCAGTGTTTTTTTTTTTCTAAATATATTAAATTAATCCAATTGAACTAAGTATCTTATTCATTTACTTCAAAATAACTGTGTTAGAAGAGCACAAAGTAGAACCTATGTCTTTATAATTAGCATATGGGAAAATTTAGCTAAAGCCTATTTATTGTAGACATTCTTTTAGGTGACATTGTAAAACTAACAATGATTTCTAAAGAGTTTGCTAACTTGTTTAAAATATTGCTATACTGTATTGTAGATTTGATGACATCAAATGATGATTATAATTAGAAGATTTTATTAAACTTAGTTTCATTTACGCAGACATTAAAAACCACCATTTATGTTTCAGATATTTCCCCATTCCTGCACCTTTCTTACAAAGCTCAAAATGCACAATTATACTTGGTAAGCAAATTGAGGTAGGTAAGGGGTTGGGTAGACAAAAATAAATAAGAGAAACATTTAGTTGGTAGAGATGGTCAAAAAGAAAAAAAAAAAAAAAGAGAGGATGGAAGGCAGTAGGGAACAGATAATTTGTACACTGGCATATTTAACTATTAGATAAGCACTGACCTGTTGCCGTAGCCGCTGCTGTCCAGTTACTCCGATCAATTATTTCTGGAGGTATTGGATGACCATCTGGAGACATTCGTAATGCAACAGGATGAACAATCTTGGAGTCCTGTCCACATTAGAAATAGATTAATACAAAAAGGAAAAATATAAACATTAATTTCATGAGAAAACAATTTCAGTATTAAAAAAAAAAAGAAAAAAGGAGGCTTAATGTCAACAGAATTAATTGCCAAGTTGTGCAGTAAACATATAGCAAGCATGACAAACAATCCAAAGTGAATGGGATGGAGAAATGTCCTAATCAATGCAGTTCTTCTAAAATTTAAAAATCTGAGCTGTAAAGTCCATTCTGTAGTGAGTTGGGACATGTGAAAATGAAATTTCTGCACTAAAAGACAGTTTAATGTTATAAACTTAAAATATTTCTGAATTTCTCTAATAAATTTTCACATCACTTAAAGCAATTTTTCTTTAGTTGTTCTCAATACTAAAGATTTTCAAAACAAATCAAGCAATAAACTGAAGTAATGACTTTATACAAATACTGTTAATTCAAAATTAATTTTGAAAGGAGGAATGAATCTGCAAAGCTTCAGCTCTATTTTTTTTTCAGGGGAGGGGAGCTAAAAAGAAAAGGCTAAATTTATTACTAATCTCTAAAATAGAAATATGTAAAGTAATTTCAAATTTGAATTTTATTTTCTAAAAACATTTTAATCTTCATTTGAAGACAAATAGTAAAAAAAATAATTTTTGGCTACTATTTATAAATCACCATATTGTAAAACATAAAAATGACGGTGTTTTTGACAACATTAAAACATATCAGCTGACAAAGCAAGTCAAAATGCAAAATTAAATATATAAAAAGCAGTGGGTTACATCTTTAAAAGAGCATAAAAACTAAATTGGTTTATTATTACACTGATAAACCAATGTAAAGTCCATTTCTTTAGTTAAAAATATATAGTTGTAAGAAAAAAATTTGTCTTGGGTTTTATAACTTTAAAAATTTCTTGAATTATACTTTGTTGTTGTTTGCTGAAATGTTAATTAATATTGGCAAACATTATGATAAAAGATCCTTTCCCAATATAGTAATGTATAAATACCAATACATATTGCTAGCAAAATTTTGTTATTATATAGTTCAAGTACCCAATTCTTGTATTTGTGTACAAATGATTACCATTATGATAGTATCCAAAATGAGATAAGACTAACAGACAAACTAATGTGTGTGTCCTCTTCAACTGACTGGTCAAATTCAGTATCCCATAAAAGAAAAGATTAGTGAAGTAAGAGATTCATTAATTGACAAATCAGCAGAGATTAAAAAAAGCTAAAATGTCTGCAACTAGAAGATTTTTTTTAAGCTCAAGCAAAAAAGTTCATGCAGCAAATAAAAAAATGGGGAGAAAAAAAAGCTTCAAACTAACTTGCTTGGAGTAAATGAGAAATTCTAATTTATAAATGGTTACTTGTAACAGAGAAACTAAAACATGGTTGGTAAATTACTTATGTAACCCTAAGGATCCATTAGATTAAGATACCAAATTAAATCTGTGTATACTGATTATGTGTAACTTGGTATAAACAAGTGTAAACTATTATATTGACTATTCAGAGAGATGAATAATAGAAGAAAAATTGCATCAATAACTCAAGGTGCAGAGAAAAAAAACAGCAAGTGGGAAATCAAGCTGGAAGGAAAAGAAGCAATGAGAAAAGGTTGTTGAAGATAATTTAGAAACCTTTCACCAGAATAGTCAGATTTCCAAGTTATTTACTAGCTTCTCATTATCATCTACAAGTACTTCTTGATGAAGGTACATCTATAATCATCTTCTTCATCAATCTTGCTGTAAGACAAATATCATTTCTTGTCTTATTTGCCAAAGTTGATGTTGAGGCCTGTTTGGAATCTGTTTTCCTTGTACCAAAGAAATTTCAATTTTAAAGATTTCACAACTTGTTTTATTCTACACTATTTACATTATTCGGACTATTGTCCTCATCTTTGTCACCATGTTTATTACAATGTTTCGGCCGTTGTATGGTCCAGCCTTCTTCAGGTGGTTGGAATGTTGCTTTATTCTAATTCTTATGCAATTTGTCACAATTACAGCAAATTAAGAGGGTTTCTATTATGCTAAATTTTTGTTTATTTCTGTACTTTTTATGGGACAAAAATAAATTGGTATGCTAAAGCAAAATATTTAGTGAACTTTTCATATTATAATTCTCAAATACAAAGAATTTTTTTTCTTTTCAAAAGTTTTAACTGAAAAAGTCTTATTGTATCCAATTAGATATTTTTCATGTTAACTGATGATAGCATTTAATATACATTTTGTTGATATTGCTTTTTATTTTTCTTTCTATAAAAATCTTCACCACTGACATTAAAAAAATCAATAATGCTACACAATATAAAGCTTTGTACAATAATATTGCGTATGACACACTAAATACTAAATTATATCTCAAGATATTTGTCTTTATTTTTTAAATTCTTTGTTCTCTCTTTTTAAGAAAACAGGGAAAAGGTTGGAGGATGTAGGAGACAACTAGTTGGAATATATATATATATATATATATATAAGCAAGGTCTTATTATAAAGGACCTTCTTAACCTTATGGATCTGTCAATGTTATGGTGCATTGTATACAATGTGACACACACACACACACACAGAGTATAAAAATAATAGGCAATACTAAGAGCAACATCTTTAGCTAATAAGTGAAAGAGGAAGAGAGCACAGCTAGCAGTGATACCAAAAGGGAGCAGACAATAATCAACAATGAAGACAAGTAGCAACAAGTACCTAAAAGGGATGTGTGTGTGTGTGTGTGTGTGTGTGTGTGTGTGTGTGTGTGTGTGCACACGCACACATGTGCTGAAGTGTAAGTGAGGACAGTTTCATTTTTGTTGAGTGAATGAGTATGTGTATGTGCACATGTGTTTAGGCATACTCACAGGATCTGTTGCTACAGGCTTGGAGAATTCAAAATTGACTGGCTTGGGAGCTGGAGATGACAAGCCACTGGAGGTGGGGGACTCAACAGGAAAAGATGTCCGTGTCCACTGGAATGGCATGATAATAGTGAGCATTGTGTTGGGGCTGGGCAGGGTGTCTGAGACAGATACAGGGGTTGGAGAGAGAAGAGAAAGAAGAGAGACTGACATGCACACATGTATACAAGACCAAAACAATTATTCATAGTGTGAAGAAAAAAAAAAAAAGAATATGAAAATGTAGTCATACACTCAATATCTACATATTGAGAGACTTTTTGAAAAAGAAAAAAAAAAAAAAAAAAAATGTAAGAGATCCTGTAGGAAGAGGAATGAAAGATTAAGAATATAAAAACAGTCAAAGAATGAGAAAAGTTGTAATTGTAATTGCAATCAAAATTAAAGGATTTAAATAAAAGCAAATAGAAAAAATATTCTTTATCAGAAAAATAAGATCACATTGAATTAACAATGTTACAACATTAAATCACATGGCCACAAAATAAGGAGACAATGAAAAACTGGGAGAAGAGAAGAGAGAAAAAGAGATTATTCAGTGTAAATTTATTGATTGTGAAAAGTAAACTTAATTTTAAGGAGAATGTCATGAATAGCTAAATGTTTAATATACAGGATGTTATAAAAATAAAATTTACAGATATACTAATATATATATATATATATAAAGAAGGTCTAAAAATATTTTATTAATACTGTTCCTGTATAGATAATCTGACTAAATCATAGATGGTAACTCGGGGAAAAAAATAAAGGTTTAGTCTACTAATTTAGAAGGAGTTTCAGTGGGTGCACTTAGGATAGATTTGATGAAAAATATTTTAAAATGATTATATGAGCTAAAATGAAACAGATGATAATAGCTTTTCTGTAAAAAAAAATCAAAGAATAAAAAAAAGAAAAAAACAAGACTTGATAAAGTCATTTTAATCAGGTGTTGTGAAGAAAATTTGTATACCTAAAATAATTATCAATAATTTCTTGGGATAAGAATATCAAATATGCCAATTACATGTGATAATGAAATTAATTACAGCTGCTCAACATGCAACTTCATTAACGATGACAACATATGCCATGATTGATTTAGTACATATTTCAATTTAAATAAAACTGAAAACATCTTGTAAACAAGATAAACAAATGATTGATAATGAAACTTGGTTTTTTAAGGAATTAACAACATCATGTAACATTGTAAATCTCAAGCAATCAACATAATTATAACTGAAGACATATTTATGAACAGTTCAAAGGTAAAGTATTGGATCAATAGACGAAAGATCCACAGTTTTACACATTGCAGATTGTTTCATAACTCGATCTTCCTTTCACATAACTGGGAGACAGAACATTAACCTGAAAGCAAGATAAAAGCAATTAACTTTTTTTGTTCTACTTATAAAATCTTTCTTCGTAAAACTATTGTGAAACATTATTCCTTGTCTTATCTACGAGACAAATCTTTGACAATTTATTAATTTTTGTAAAGTGTGAGGTAACCCAATGATTACCAACATAGAAAACAGAACTAAAAAAACCCAACTCAAATTCCAGGTGAATCTGTCACTTGTGCTAGATATCTTGACAAAGATTTTGTTATTGGTATGGCACAATGGTTGAGTGGAAAGTCCTGCTGTTAGTACCATGTAATCAAGTACTACCTTTTACATAATACTGGGAGAAAAGATCAGCACTTAAGTTTATCAGCCTTGTCCTTTGAGATGGTATCAGAACAGAACGTTCAATGTGTGATCCTTCCAATGACCATTAGTGTTAAGAATATACTTGTATTTGAATCCCAAGAAAAAGTGTCCACAACATGCAAAAAGCCAACAACTAATTTCTACATTAAAGTTATTCAAAAATCAATATCAATTTCAAAAAGGAATAAATATAAAAAGCCATGCTGCTGAGCATGCAACTTAAAAAAACTGGAGTAGAATTGGAAAAATACAATGGCAATGTGCCAGCAGATTTAGCTGACCTTTAATTGTGGAGATAGATCTGATCTGAACATGAAACTAATATTCTTGACAAAACAGATAAAAAAATAGAAATAATGACATCATTGCAACCAAGTGAACTGATTCAATATGAAATCACACAGCCTAAGAGTAAAAAGAATAGAGTGTAAACATGAAATAGCAAATATACAATAAAATAGAACACCAACATAAAATATATTTATATTTTGATGTTCTACATGATCTCTTACACACTTTGTTTATAGCAACTGTAAAAGTTAGATTAGATATTTGTATAATAAAGAATAGCTATTATAATAAAATAATAAAGTTTAGAAAGAAAAGCTTTTGAAAAGTTTTTATATATAAAGGATTAATTATTTTCCAGGTGATATAAAATTATATGTATATAAATTGTGTATACATACATTTAGATTTCTGTAATTGAAAGAAAACTATCCCAGGTATCATAAAAATGAGTTTTTATTTATTATTATATTCTTTCTTTATAAGAGTTTTTAATTTTTAGGTTCTAACAACAGACGCTATTTAGAAACAAACATTTTGAAAGAAGAGTCTGTATGAAAGTCAACTGAAAAGTTCATAGGCTGACCAAAATATAAATGTAAGTAGACACACAATTGGTAAACAAAAAATAAAACATGTAAGTGTACCAAAATACAACAGGTGGCCAACCAGTTGTTCCATTCTGGTAAATTTGCATGTCTTAGTCCAGGAGTCAGCAACCTATGGCCCGCATGCCATATAAAACAATTTCTAACGGCATTATAGGAAAAAAAAAAAAAAAAAAGTGTGGCGTTCACCGACAGACTGAATCATCTTCTTCACTCACCTAAAGGAAATAGATTCTGGGGCTCTGTTTCTTCGCCACCACACACTGGGCACTTTTTAGCTGACAAAGTCAGTCGCATCTCTCACCTTCTTTTCTCCTGTCAATCCATTTGTCAGATTAGCAAATGTAATTCACCCAAGAAAGAAAAACCCTTGCTTTTTATGTCTCCATATATGCCAGAATTTGCATATGTGCAAATTCCATCTCATAGAGATGAGACAAGTATTCATAAATTGTGCCCCCAAGAGTGGCCATATTTTCTTTTCAGCACACAAGACAAGTCATTTCTTTTGTCACAACATATATTACTACTACACTCCCTCTGGATCTCTGGGGGCGGTCTCTTGTGTCGTGTGCTTCTTCACAGGGGTATAGCCACAGGATTGACATCAGAAGAAGAGGTGTTGGCTGCATCTATGAAGACATGTCAGAGCAGTCCGTCGGAGGGCCTGGTCCAATCATAGGCTGCAGATCTTTGACATGGCGTGGCATTCTGTTAATCAAGACACTGCGTGCTAGTAACTCCGGTGACACATTCAAACTTGTATTTGGCCGTACATCGCCTAGGACCTTTACCCACACTCGGTCGCCCGTTTTGAAGATGGCCAGCCATTGGTCAGGTGTCAGTGCTGACATTCCATCAATCTCTTTCAGCCATATGTGATAGCGATGAATCATATTGGCTAGTGCTGTAGTGGGGGGGATATGTCATCCTTTGGAGTGGCGTTGTTCCAGTATACCGCTTCTGATATAGCACACTGTTTTCTGGTGGCGATCCTTTTCACAGTCCTGTGGCAAATGACATCACAAAGTCCGAACCAATAACTACTACAACGCAAAGAAGATATTTAGCTGTTTCAATTTTAATATATACTAAAGTATATATACTATATATATATTACTATATAAAATATATTGTAGAACAGGTATATTGACTTTGACTTGTATAAAAATATGTATGTTGTTGGCACACTGAATGATTTTAAAACCCTAAGTCGGCACATAGTTAGCAAAAGGTTGCTGACTCTTGTTTTAGTCTATCAAATGGTGTGTTTACATTTATATCTTGGTCTGCCTATGAACTTTTCAACTGATCTTTGTATATAGCACTGAAAAGGATATATTGTTCTTGGTATTTTAAAAAAGAGTGGTGGGGTACTGAAATATTCTCAGCCTGTCTAAAAAATTGTTTTCTTTGGCAGAGAGGGACATTTCAGCCCTCTCCACTCTTGTTGATAAAAGCTCAAAAAAGATGTACATGTCATGAGTTAACCAGAAAGCCTAGTAATAATAATGAACATTGTGTTGGATAAACAACAGAAACCTCTCAACAAAATAAATTTAGAATTTAAAGAAAACAAAGTCAGAATTTGACAAAAGAAAAAGCTGAATAAATAGGCTAACAGCCATTACACAAAAATATCAAAGCATCAAAATTGAGGGCCCCAAAAAAAAAAAAAAACATTACACTGGTGCCAAGAGGAAAATAGTTCTACTCCAGATATAAGTAAAATGTAAAGTTTAATTGAATGCAGACCATCTACATATAAAAAGACATTAAAAGAATAGATATTGTTACAGCCATAACATTACAAAAAGGAATGTTTTTTTTTTAGAAAGTTCAGAGAGGAAAGAAATATTAAAATCAAATAGATATTAGCATATGGTGGCATTTGTTATTTAACTGGCCTCATTAAATTTATAAAATTCAAACTAAGCTAAACGGAAATCTATCAAACTCTAATAAAAAATTCTAAGAGAACTGAATTAATTCAAACTCTTTCCAAACAGAAAATCTATAACTTAACACGTGGCATGAACAATGCTCAAATGAATGAAGAAATTAAGAAAAACATTTAAAACAAAATCGTCTAAAACCATTTGAGAGATTTTTTTTTAATTTAAAGAAACAAGTCTTGATCATGACAGTCAATTCCATAAGCTCTTTGTAAGTTATATTAAAAAGATTAATGTTTGAAAAATTATTTAATTGCATAACTTAAAAAAGAAAAAAGGTGCTTGAAGACAGCAAGAATCTAGATAAATTAATATGCTCTGACATGTAATTGTAAACATTTCCAAAAACAATCAAAATTATAGTTATAAATAATTGGGAGTAGGGGATAATGTTTGTAGTAACAAGAGCTAATGAAAACTAAGAAATTTAAATTTAAAATATTTTGATAGGGTTTTAATTTTCCAATCATTATCTTAAAAGATAAAAAGAATTTAATGAATATTAAAAAAATTTTAGAAAGAAAATCTTTGTAATTTGGAAAACATATTTCCATAGTATACATCTTAAATAGCCCACCTTATGTTCAATAAAAACACAACACCCTCTATCTATGCATAAATGTATAACACAGTTTTTTATAATGATGATGCTTTCAAAGCTGTCATAAATCTTGAGTAAAATATGAATAAATTCACACAATAAAGGATGAGGAAAACAATTGAATATTTTCCACCTTATAAATTTTATGAAATGTATATTTTACAAAAAAAAAAAGATGTATGCATATGCAAGAGATACCAGGATATGTAGTTACCTGGTTACTGGGGGGTGATGTAGGTGTTAATCTTTTCAAAGTACTTCCAGGGGGCAGGTCTGCTGCAAACGGCTCATCTAGCAGGGTTAATACAGAGAAAAAAAGATAAAACAACACTGTTAACAAGACAAGATTTCAATAATAGTCATGAAAATGTTTTTAAATAACAATGAATTAATCTGTAGCAGTTACACGCACACACACACACACAGTTCTCTCTCTCGAAATGTACATAATATTATGGCTATTGCCTGGAAGTTAAATAATTTCATAAAAGATGACTTTTCATTTCAGCTGACTTATTTATCACCTCCCCCTACATGCCCAAAGTTGCATGCCACATTGTCACCAAATGAAAATTAGAAATGCCAATTCCTCCTCCCAATGTTTATTTTTCATAAAGGAATTTACTGAAAATGATAAAGACTATTTATGAATACATTTTTAGTTGGCTGTGCAATGGAAATTAAGATTAAAAATAAATTGTGTCAAAAAAAAAAAAAAAAAAAAAAAAAAAAAAATCACTGAACATATTCTTGTAAGGTACTATGTAAAAGTTTAAGGAACTTAAGACATTAAATATTTTCTTCTACAGACACAAAAGTAATTGATAAAATTCTTATTTCCTAAAGATGTGCAAAACATCTTTCTAAACACAGGAATTTTTAGGGAAGCTTAACAGAGGAACAGGCAATTGAAAGTTGGGTAGCACTTCATATTTAGGAATTTTAAAGAGAAAAATGAACATATGACAAACAGTAACATTTTTGCTATGAATTTTAAAATTGTGATAGATTTCACTGGAAGTTTACAGAATAACATTAGAATCTTTTCCTTATATAGAAAAATGATAAAAAAATATATTCAACATAAAATACAAACTGACAATTACAAGTTTAACATAACTAGCAAATAATATCCAATTATTTATTTAACATTTATATAATTTATTTCATTAATATTTTGTTTCCATAAAGATTTCAGATTTTTCAACATTGTAATAAGTTTGGATTCTTATACAAAGGGTTGCTGAAAGGTTCTCAGCTCAAACAAGATGAGATTTAAAAAAAAAAAAAAGAAAAAAAGGATCTGGGTGTTTTATCATTTGGTCAAATTTTGAAAAGTGGGTTAAAGTCAAGAACTTATTAGCATCTCTTTGTATTTAATAAAAATTAATCATTTAGGATTTATACATTGAAATAAATGGGAACGTAGCCAAGTGGTTAGAACATTTGCATTTTGACTGGTTTGAATCTCACCATAGTCAATTTATCAGGAAGGAGACTTCCTGATGTTATCGGACTGGATTGAGGTCGATCCCAGCATGCAGCACCTTTGGAAAGTGCCTTAAAAACCATACCATGTGTTGACCCAAGCCTGGTGAGTGAAATTGGGTAGACGGAATCCTTGGGTGCCGTCAATATCCGTGCTAGCACAAAGTCACAAGTCATTGTGGCTGAGGGCTTGTGCGTGCTGACCTTGTTCAAATTGTTGATCATGCTAGATAACATGCTCTTTCCCAGAAACTGTAACTGTAGGTCTGCTCAGCATAGTTGCAGTATAAGCCACAGGTGGGCTCTGTGGGTGTTGAATAAACACAAATGTGCTTGAGTAAACGTCTGCAATAGGGATTGGCTAGCCACCCTAGAGACAGGTATTCTCGAATATGAGTGGCCAGCTATACATATAATAAAATACTTGTTGATTGTAAAAAGAAAAAAACAAATCAATATTTTATTCCTATGTGAAAATTCAGGAAATGTCTTGATCACTGGAGATTACAATGTTTTTTTTTGTTTTTTTTTGTTAAATAACCTCTTTAGCTCCATGTGTTATCTTTATTTTTTAAATTTTAGTGAAAAAAGTTTTTCCCCATTCCTCACCATGATGATTCCAATATCCAGAGTGCAGCAGAAATACCTCTCATCAAATGGTAAGACATTAGCTAGATGAAGACACCACTGCCACTAATGTCTTACCATTATATGGGAGGCATTTCTGCTATACCTTGTATTATTAATGTCAACATGTGATGCCATATTAGTAAATACCTTATCAGCAAATCCAGAACAATCATTGCTATCACTATCAAACATCTGAAAATTGTTTTGTGTCATAAATCAATTTGCTACTCAAGAACAACTAGAACTTGCAAAAATATCATTAAGTTAATATGAATACCACATTTTTTTAAACATTGGGATGATGTTAGCCGTTGTCGAAATCATACTTATCCGGCATAATGCTTTCTTGTGAAAATATGTAAAACTAAATGTACTATCAAAGTGAGAAAATTAACTTGTATTATTTTCAACACAGCATATTTAGTTATAGGATTTGTTAATATTTGACATTAGATCAGTGTAATATCTTGTCAGTTGCTCTAGGACAAAAAAGAAATTCTCAGAAATGGTTAAAATGAAAAAATATTTTTATTTTTGCCAAATTAACAAAAAGTCCAAAATTGGGCAGTGAAACAAGAAATTAAAATGTCTTAAAGCTGTTGGCCAGAAATAATTTTAAGTAAATTCAAAAATAAGTTATGTTTTTTTTTTAATTTTAGCAAATTTGTTTCTATAACAAACTAATTAAATAACTACAACAAATTTCCACCTCCAACAAGTGAGCCAAATGTAAGCCAGTATCGATAGAAAAATAAGCTTAAGATTTCAATGGATCACAAAAATATTTTAATGTATAAAAATCAAACAAGTTCAAGATTAAAATGCATACATTTTTAACAAGAAATATGTAAAATTATGGAAAAAAGATTTTCTTAAAGACATCTAGCTTTACTCTTAAATTGGTCCATTTTAATTTATAAGTATATTTTTCTTCTGTCACTAATAAATAAACAATGAGTGATGATATTACAGAAAAAAAACAATTATTCCTTCTTTGATGAAAGAATAAATGTGAAATGTAATCTTGTAGTATTAATTTAAAATGGATTATTATAACATCATGATATAATAGATATCTAATTATATTTAAAGAATTTTTTTCCAATTAAGCTTTTAGTGTACATCGTTTCACAAGTGGAACATATTTTAAGACCATATTTGGGCACTCAGAAGGTAAAAAAAAAAAAAAAAATGAAAGGAGAGTACACTGTTTAAGGAAAAATAAGAATGCATAAAATGACTAACATGCTGATATGTTTGAAGTAATATTCCTTTGGTACTTGTTACTCTTTCTTATTGAAGTTACCTTACTAATGACTGATAGATTTAAACAAGGATATCTAAAGATTTGGTCCCATTAAAATAAAACAAAGGGAAAAGGAGGCCCCCCCCAAAAGCAGCAAAATCTTGATAATCTTTGATGTTTACAATCACACGGTTAAATGAACAAAACAAAATAATATAACAAAATTAATATATTTTATTTGGACAAATATAAGGGCTTTTGAGTCAAATACTGAAGGCTTTATTATGGCTTACACCATAACCATAAAACTCACTGGCTAGAGGTGGAACTGACAACACATACATTGAGAAGAGAGAATAAATGTTGCTAACTTTTACCGTTGGTCAAAGTGGAATAGGGCATGAGTGATACAGGTAAGTGGTCAGGAAGTTCAATGTCATTTCGGCGAAGTACCACTAAGTGCATTGCAATGCAGAATTCATCAAGAGACAATGCCCCATCTCGATTTAGATCTGACAGTTGCCTGGAATATAAAAGGACACACATTAAAATAAATATGAAATAAAACAACTAAAAATGATAGTATTTGAAGTTATCAAAAATTAATGTAAATTTGCTTAGCAGATATGATACAAGATTCTTACCTATGGAAGCAAAAGTTAGTATGAAGGAGTAAATTTATAAAATGTGTAGACAACCTGTAACATTATCAAATTAAGAGGCTTTGTTTATTTGGTTTTAATGTGTTTACTAAACAAAAAAAAATCATGTAAAATTTTAAGTCAAATGTGAAGATTTTGTGATTTGTCTATTTGCTACTTCTTTCGATTGTACAATCAATAAAAAAAAACAAAACAAAAAAAAAAAAAAAACTATTAACTATTCATTTCCAATTTTATAAATGTTGCTGCATTATTCATATCTTGTTTCTTAAAACAATATATTTCAGCTGAATTTTGAGTTTTCCCACTCCTTTTGTGAAGTAGTATAAACATTATTAACACTTTCACTGCTGCATTGGTATAACATCATTGCCTGGCTGTGCTGGCCTGTTTGGGAAAATACTTCTAATAACAACAAAGTCACAGACACTGAGTTCTCATGGATTCCATCATTTTGTGTTTTGATAGGATACTCAGTAGTCCAGACTAAGCTAAATGACCCCCCCACACACACAAATAATGTAATAAAAATATGCCACAAGTTAGTTTATGACACTAGGGACTGAGGTTTCATGGTGTCTTCAAAAATGCAATGTAAGTTTCATAAAGATGTATAAGTACATCCACAAATAATAGAAGTGCTAATGTATTTCTTAATGTTGATTGGCTAAAAAGGAAAATGGAATTTTAATCTATTTTGTAACTGATTCAAGAGATTATGTACTAATTATAAATCTGAATCACACAATGAAATTTGATAATCAACATATATTTAAACATTTTGGTCGGACGGTTGGTTGTTTTTGTTTAGCAGCATATCAAAACCTCTATGGGTTATTTAGTGCCAAAATCTAAATACTTTGTGTGCAATTTTTTTGATAAAATAATGGTTTTAGTGATATAAGTTCTACTAATTACCCCCATAGCTGGGGGGTAGTAGAAAAGGTAGATTCATACATTTCCCAAAGGTATTTGTGCATAAGTGAATATAACAAATTCCACTGAAATTGGAACTCTGCTCTCCGATTTCCAATTCTGAGCCATTATCCATTATACCACCCATACATCCAATCTTACTGCTCCTAGTATTCCCAAGCGGTCACCCATTTAGGTACTGACCAGGCTCAACATTTCTTAAGTTCAGTGATCATATGATTAGCTATCACAGAAAGCAGGTTCTAGTTTTTCTTTTTAAGAACACTATTTACCCAAATTATTTTCACAAAACTTTATATCTGCTCAGTTTCATATCTAAAACATTAACAAAACAATTTCTAAAGAATGACGTATAAAAAATTTACTTTTAATCCAACATTTTTATTACTGCCAGGAACACATTTTCTTTAATAAGATTTCTCAAATGCACATGTCGATAATTGTAATGAATAGAAAATGGGATATCTATTTCAAATCCAGAGTATCCACTATAATAATGTTTCATGTAATAAAAATATCAAATTAAAAATAAATCCATTAATTCTTTAGAGACTGCATTTACTATACTTTTATTAATTGATAAAAGACTACAGTTTGATTAATACAAATTTCTATAGTACTTGAAAATATAAGCTTACCAAATTTTTGAAAGTTCATGAACAGGCAATTTGGATTTTTCAAAAAATTCTTTTGCAATACTGCCTGAAAATAGAGAGAAAAATATGAAAGTAAACCTCAAGGATGATTGTCTTAATTTATGTTAAAAATGAATATATTCAGAATTAAAAAAAATGTTATATCTACCAGCAATGGATTGTGCTTTACTCAAATATAAAAGATAGGTAACATTGTTACTTGAGTTTGCTAATTTTAATTTTTTCTTTATAGGAATATAATATTCTTGGTACAATGACATCAATGATGACCATGCAGAATTTACTAGTATATTGTGATAAAAGTTCATCACATCTTTTACAAAATTTTTTTTCTATGAGAAAGTGAGAAAAGGAACCACAGAAGGAAATAGCAATATTCTACAGCCATTAATGATCTTACGAACAAAAGTTATTCTTTCCTAGCATATAGATCAGCTTCAGAAAACTTGTAAAGTGTTCATAAATTTGAAATACCTAATATGACTCCATTCAATTCTGCCTGCATTGTTTTAAATTGCTTTACATAATATTCCCGCTGTTCTTTTGATATAGTCCACACATCATCTACACTTTCTGCTTCAGAACTGATAGAAGAAGAGTCTACACATTGACTTTCCAGATTTTCCCACGATGTTTTGGTAGCCCCAGTATCAAGTAAACCTGTGGACAGATGAAAAATGTTAGTTAATAAAATAATATTGTTTCCTTTTACATTTAAGAAAATAATTGTGAAATTTATCTGTCACAAGAGAAATGGAAGGGTTAAAAATCTTTTAAAATATATGCAAAAATATTTAAAAAGGCTTTTCGACAAAATTCTAATTAAACATGTCATCATGAAACTAACAGAAATGAAGCTTTATAACTTAAAAAATTATTAAGGCATTCTAGTATATGTTCTGTATTTTCAATGTAAGACTGACTCAAAATGCTGAATGCATTTTTTTTTTCATGATTCAAATTAGTATTAGTTACTTTTTTCATTGAATGAATTCTTTTCTTCCAAAATTTCTGTTAAATAAAACAGATGGTTTATGAGAATTGAATGCAAAAATATAGACACATTTCAATTAATTTTCTACTTTTCTATTTATGACTCAGAAAAATGCATTCATAATTTTGTATTTTACTGAAAAGTAGTCATATAGTTTTATATAATGGCTTCTTACTGTCTCATTTATGATACACAGTATCAAACAATTCCTAAGTAATTTGAATTATTTCTTGAATACATTACTAACTCTAATGAAAAAAAAAAAAAATCAATTTAAAAGAATTTTAAAAAATTTTACCCTAAAACAAATATTCTTTCTGAAAAAATGCTCTAGTTTAGAAAAAGCCTATCTACATTGAAGTTTAGTATATATAAGAAAACTCAAATGTCTCTTACTCTAATGATAAAAACTGAATTATTTCTATTAGGTCAGTATTTATAACACTTGAAAACTGATAAGTCTTATGTGCTTCCTATCAAACTTTTGGATAAAGTATTCAAGAAAATGTTGAATGCATCAAAAGACAAACTCTAATGTTATTAGCGAGGTTAAGCCACACTAAACTTTAATCAATGCTTGGAGAGAAGACAAAGAATTTTAAAATGCTTCAGCTACATATGATCTAAATCCTCTATAAAGTATATACAAGAGAGTGCTGAAAAGTCCTCAACCAAAAAGTTCTAGCACCCAAAAAAAATAAAAATAAAATAAAAATGATGTTTGGTCAGATTTGTTCACATTTGGGGAAGTGGGTCAGGGCAAGAACTTTTCAGTACTCCTTCGTATACAAAAAAAAGCTTGTGACCCTTGCATTATATAAATCATTTTAGATTCAATCAAACTGATAACTAAAATAACATACATTGGAAACAACACAAAAGTAGGTGAATTCATGTTTGTACTCTATCTGCTGCCATAATATACACACACAAATTTAGCAAGGGATATTTAAGAAATAAATAAATAAATTTTCAAGTGATGAGTCATCCTATTTATATATGGTTTTAACATTTTTATTTATAATCTCTCATTCTGGGGTCATCTGATTAGTGTATCAACCATGCGTGTTTAGGTGTACTAGTAATTCAACCATCAGTGTTGGAGACAGTGATTTTTAATAAATCTTTTTTTAAACAAAAACAAGTGTAGGAAATATAAAGTGTGTGTCTCTAAATACTACACAAGTTATTACACATTTTTTTTAAATATTAAAAAAATGAAAATACTCCACCACAAAACTGTAATAATACTACTACAAGTCATCAACAATGTATGGAATAAAATCTGAAAAAATATTAAATTTAAAAAAATGCCAGAAAAATTAAGGCTGAGAAGCCTCCATTATCTTAAGAAATTTGGTAGCCTAACTGGTTTAAGGTTTCTTTTTGGTGACTTCATATGAGTTTATTTAATAACCAAATAAGAGATCAGCTAAAAATCATTGGGATAAAAAGCAAAAAAAAAAAAAAAAAAAAAAAAAAAAAAAAAATTAATAAAATAATGGACCACAATGAAAATACCTCATCCTAAAACTATTACATAATACAAACTAAGTTGGTGGCATAAAATCTTCTGTCTTTTGATTTATGATATTTGGAATGCTAAAATCAAAAAAAATAATAATAATAATTCCTGTTCTAATGCCAGGATCAACTTTACCTTTGCTTTCTTCATCTTCAAATGATGCCCAACCTGCAACATCATGCACTGAGTTAGTATATGCAGATGCAGACAAGGGCACTGGTGCTTGGATCAAACCTGGTACTGGGCCTGCCACACCACTTCCAGGAACCACTGAACCTCCAGGGGCAATGGCACCAGCTGTACTGCCTCCAGGAGTAGTGGTGGCGGAAGCTGTGGGTTGAGAAGGCAATGCTGGGTAGCCTGCTGCTACGACAGGTGTGACTTGTCCAACAGCAGCCGCAGCAGCAGCAGCATTAACCCCAGTGCATGCTGCTGTACCAGCACTAGAACTGCTGATCATGCTTGTGTTGACAGCAGCTGGAGCTGTTTGCTGTTTGCCAATGTTGGCCAGCTTCATTCGGTTCGGAGACGTGGGAGGAGATTGCTTTGGAGAAAATGGTGGGGACTTGCTGTCATGAGGAGATTCATCCCGACTCTGCAATTATATATATATATATATATATATATAGATAGATAGATAGATAGATAGATAGATAGATAGATAGATAGATAGATAGATAGATATAGATATAGTTAAAAAAAAAAAAATCTTAAACACAAGAACAAAAAATACCGTGTATGTAATAAACAGAATTGGATATAAAAAATGATACAGCAAATGCACTAAAATCTAAAAACCACGATTAATTTTATTTAAAACTCTTTACATTACTAAATATGAAACATATGAATTGCCAGATCCAAAGCATATCATTAGAAAATAGAAAAACAAAATGTAATTGAGTTTATTAACTTACAGGTGTTTCATTGTCAGTTTATATTCATATTAGAGGAATCTGAGAACTCTACAAAAAGGAGAGTGGTTAACAAGATAATCTGACCATTACCATTGTGGAGGGAGTTGAATCTTTAATGGATGCCTCCTGTGGCCTTTTACCAGGCTAAGCTAAGCTATTAAATAATCATATAAGGTATGCTATTATTTAAAAAAAAATAAAAATAAATGATGATCCCATAAATCTAACAGTTACAAAATACAGGTTTTATGTACATAATACATGTGCAAAAGTTTTCATTTTTTTTTTTAAATTAAAAAAAAAAAAAAGGAGATTTTCTACTGTGTATTTAGTCTGTAATTTTTGAAAATGAGGGTGCTAAGAACTTTTGTACACATTTAATAATGTAAAATAAAAAATCTGCATATGTAATTATATCTTTTATTAACACCAGAATAAGACAATACATTTATTTAACATTATTATTACAACTAGTCTTTGTAATGTCAATGTGATTAATCATAACAATTCTATAAAAGAAGCTATCACATAAAAATTTGGTCATCAATATTACACCAATATCAGATGAGATCCACAAGATGTTTTATTTTAACTTTGAATGAAACTAATTAGTAAATTCCAATAAATAGTAATCAGCTTAATTCATGTTAGAATGAACAATTTGAAATCTTTTACTAATTTCCTGTTCGCATAATTAGATTAAATAAAGATGATAATTCATAACAAGAAAATGTTAATCAAGCTTAGTTTTATTTCTATAAAAGTTATCAACTGTCAGCAACAAGATAATTGTTGGTTAAAAAAAAGATCAGAAGTTCATTTTAAAAAATTTTAGAAATCATGTTGTGTAAATATATCTATTCAAGAATATAGGGAATTTTAAAAGGTTACTTTTAATTTTATTTAGTATTTGTGCATTAGAAATATATTCAAGTTAGTTTTATCAACTACTTTGATTTTTTTTGATTTTTTTATTTCACAAAGGACTACAAAGGTTTTCTAAGAACTATACTTATTTTTACATGAATATTACATTAACCAGAAAATGGTCCTCTAAAAAATCTTTTTTTTTTTTTTTTTTTTACTTAGCTTCATATATGCACATTTCATGCTTTTTGAATAATAAGCTTGATTTTTTTCATGTGGTGCATCAAGTCATGAACAGATCATAGCATCCAAGTGCAAAAGACAAGAAAGAAGAAAATATGTGCTTAAAAAAATTTAAGCAATTATGAGAAACTTATTAGATATCTTAATACCAGATCTTTGAATAATCAAAAAGAAGCCAAGAGATTTTCAAAAGTAGACAGGAATGGAAATTATTTTCAAATGTTTTAAGTTACAGTTAAATATTCTCTTTAATGCCAATCCTTTTATTGCTGTGCTAAATGTGTTGCTAACTTCAGAGTTCCTTCTTTCATGTGTTATATACTATGTTCTTTGACTGGTGAGGTTTCTGTAATTGTTGCCTAACCTTCTATATTCTGAGAAAGGGATGGTTTTCTCTTAGGGTTTTCTTTCTCTAAGACAGCCATGTATTCCCACATTGAATTCCATCTACCTGGGTTTTGGAATTCAGTGTTTTCCTTCAACAAGACTGGTCGCTAATCAATGCAAAAAAAAAAAATAAAAAAAAACTTGGGGGTAACGAAGAGATGAATTCAAACCTTTCCCCAGTCTATTTGTGTGAATGTGAATGCAATGAAACAATGCAATGAATTATAATGAAAATCAACTGGAATTCAAACCTCAGCTTGCCAATTTCTCATTCTGAGCTGTTAACCATTACACTACCCACACACATATTATTTGGATCAACATTTTTTTATCTGTTGTTTTTACGATCACATTTAAAGATGGCAAGACGTAACAAAGCACGTTGCATCCATTCATCTTTAAATGTTTCTAAATAATTTTTTTTTCTCATCAAGTCACAAGACTTACACACAATTCTATAAACTTGTTAAACTCTCTTGACAATTTGATAAAAACCTAATAAGAACCACTTCATGCAATATCCACTGACAAAACAAAGTTTAATAGCCCAAACAATAGGCCTAAGAAATGATGTCTTTTTCCAACATCATAGAAAACACTTATAGAAGGTTGAATAATATATAAACTGAAAGGTTATTTAAATGATGCAGATATTAGTTTGAATAATGAATGAAGTAATTAAAATATTTCTTTGGAAGTTCAAACTATTTCACTGTTATCTTTCTGTAATCTGTAAAACAGTTTTATAATAAAATGTTAATCTTTCTTCTCAGCCTTCTTCAGTTTATTTTCCATTGTGCACATGTTATTGCAGTTTGATCTTTTAAAAAAAGCACACTGAACCTAAATAAAGCATTGAGCATTAATACTGGCCTCAATCAACTGTTATTTTTATAATAATAAAATATCATTAGACTGATTAAATATTGAATAATTTTTTTTTTAAAAATGCATTAAGACACTTATAACTATCATTCATCTAAAAGAGAGAAAAAAGGTCATTTATAATTTCTTATTAAGTGTTTTCATAATTATTCTTGTTACAATGGAGCACAATAAGCTTTCTTTATGTAAAAAATGTTTATTGATGCAAAAGGAAATGTTATTGATAATAAGATAAGAATTGAATCTATTCACATCTCTGAATCTGTATAAAAACCAACAATGACAGTTTTCTAATATAAAGTTAAAATTAACTGTTTAAACTTAACACTTATTTTAAACATATCTCTTAATCTACCATTTTCTGGGTATATTCTGTAAACAGATATCTGGATCCAGAGAGTGAGTCTTAGGTATGTATCTACACATTTGTATAGTCATACACACATACATATACACACATCTTCCAAATAAAATAACACACACAGAAAAAAAAGGAGAGTTTAAATAAATTGCTTTAACAGTGAATGAAGAACAGTTCTGGTAAGAATTTATCCTTCCACTTCAATTATTTTTTTTTTTTTTCTTAAATTTTAGATTGGTTTGCAAAGAAATTGTATCCATTTACTGTCTAATTTAATTTTTTTTTCATTACAAATAAAATACTTCCTGTTTTATAATAGTCATTACATTTAGTGTATGAGATGTATTTACAGATAGAGCAACAATCAAGATATTGACTCTCTACACTATTTTAAACAAAAGGTTTGGAAGGAAACTCCTATCAATACTACTAGAGTGATAACAGTGGACGCCACAAAGTTATTTTTCTGGAAAACTATTTTAAATTTCAACTGACAGCAACATCAACTGCTCAGTTAATGAATGTTTCCTTATAAGGAAATGGCTAATTTCCCCCATTAACATTATTGTAACAGGGCGGTGGCCCTGGTTGAGTCATACTAGTGAATGGAAAGCAGTTAGAGACTTGATGTATTGAAAGACTTGATAATTCTAAGTGAAGGAGTAGATCTATTAGGAGAAAAATATGGGACAGTGTTTATTCGGATTGGTGGATTAAGATCAGTAAAACTGAGAATCCAACTCCATAATCCCAAGGAAGTTGGCATGACATGATTAATGAGTTTGCCAAAAGTTCACAGGTTTTCAGTAGCTCTAGGGTTTGTTTATTTAGAGACCTATTTGTCATTTTTGTGTTCATTTCAATGTAATTTTAGAAACTTAAAAATCCAAGCCAAAACTGAAAAACTGTTCATAGCCAGCCATATTACAGAAGGTTCTTTGCTTCAGGCACCTAATTAATCTTTTTTGTTTCTTAGAAAGAGGTCTATAGAAATGGAATATGCATGAGTCGGAGTCAGTCAGTATCGGTGTGCACATGAGGGTGCATGTCAGTTGGAATCAGACACCCGCAGAGAGAAAAACCTGCATGCTCTGTTGAAACATTGTGCATTAGAAAAAAGTCTGATAGAAAATGACTGAGATGAAGTAGCCCCACAGCTGTTGGATGATTTTACATTTTACCTCAAATCAAATTATTAATAACTTTGCAACAGCATTTTTTTTTTCTGATTGTCACATTTACCTTTTTCAGCTGGATCACACCTGATGTAGAGAAAACAAACAATCAAATTCTCACCCAGCCTAACAAAATTTATTGCACTGAATGATGCAAACCAACTTTGCTAAAATTCGCATGATATTCAAAACCCAGACAGGTTTGCTGTATTTAGGGACCAGCACAAATAATAGGTTATATTTGGTGCAGGGACCACAGCATATATATATATATATATATATATATTTATTTATTTATTTATAAAAACTCTAAAAACATGCATACAACCCATACACCCAATTAAAAAGCAAAAATAAAATCATACATGATAATGGCTAAAAGTATAGCTGAAAGCGCTTGGAATTATAGGACATTTGGACAGTTTCTACATACTCTGTGTCCAAAAAAGAAAACACTTGTTCTAAGACAAGAAAAATGAAATAAAAAGTATAATCATAGTACCTTGTTTGTTGTCTTTAATGAAACATGCATAAATGAAAGATTGCTGCCTAAATACACAATATATATGTGTGTGTGTGTGTGTGTGTGTGGAGTTGTATCTGGTGCTGTGTGAAGGGGGTCATATTATGGGAGAGAGGTATTAATCAAAATTAATATCCTAACTACTTATTAAAGTAAAACCATTATGATCAATATGCTGAAAATAAAAATGAAAAATTTCTGCATGTTTGGAAAAGATTCCTTAATTTAATTCCTGTTTCAATTGTCACATCGACAATTAGGGAGGACTAAATTGCAATAATGTCCAAAAGAATTAAAGTGACACTTGAAATCATATCTGAAAGAAAAACCCATAGAAATATAAAAATAGCAGAAGTATCACTGTCACTTTGCTATGCTCTCTCTTAGCATATATGGTACTTTCAAATGTGAAAATAATGTTGATCAAAAAAGAAGAAAACAGATCTTATATATAAAGTTGTTATCTGGGCAGTTAAGGTTTACTCAGATACTATATAAACTACTAACACTATTTTCAGAATACTGTAATATTAAGTGTAAATGGTGATGGTTGTTGCAGTGAGTTTTATATGACTGCAAATATGATTGATAAAAACTTTTTTGCTTTCACAAACTTAAGGGCAAATAATTTAACATTAATGCTAACAAATGGACTTTTAGTTACATTTTCATTTCCATGTAAATCCTCTTTAAATAGCAAAGGTTTTGATTGATAGAATGTAAATAAGGAAAAAAGAAAAGAAAAAAAAAAATCACTCATGTAAATTTATATTCTTTTCTAAAACAGTCATTCACGACAAACATGTTGGCAGTTCCTAACTCACCATTAAAAATATCCTTTATTTGAAGACACATTAAATATTGTAGGATGTTGTATGAAACTATGAGTGACATCCTTCATCTGTCAATTTATACAACAGCTGCAAAGTTATTTTATAAGCATTGGATATTTCTAACATAACCAAAATAACATTTGAGTTGACTTAGTCAAACTGTTTAAAAATATAAACATTTCAGAAAAGTTAATATACTGCTATAATAGTGAATATAATTCCATAAATTTATGTAATTCAATACTTAGGAAAATAAAATGAAACTAAGTTATAGACCAACTAAAAAAATTTACTGAATAGTAAAAGTGTATGGACATGTCTATAACTAGAACCTCCTACTCCCAGTTAAATTGATTTTGATTTATGGACTGATGTAGGATGAGAAGTTATATATTACATAACAAAATCCCAAATTACCTCATATGGGGTGTAGTATAGATCTATTTCAACCAACGAGAAGTATGTTAGTCTTATTCAACCCCGGCGTACAGACTGTGTTCATGTTGGAATTAGAAATTTAACTGACAGCAGTTGAAAAATTGATATAGAATTTATCCATTTCAATGTTTCAGTCAGATGAAATGCCCAAGTTGGTGTAAAAGATAAACATTTCAGTACATAGATGATTTTCAAACAGACATAAAGTCATCACCAGTTAATCATTTACCATGTTGATCTATTTGAAGTCTTCATGTTTTAGGCAAAGAAAATAAAAGCAATTACTTCTTGTATGTAATTATGCCTGGTGTCATTTAACTACTGAAAAGTTACAGCTAAAATCCTAACCAGCAGATAAGGGGAGGAGTAGTTACCTTATACTTACCAATAAAAATACTGTTACAAATGTATTTGCTTACATTCTGTACATGTAAAAACATTTGTCTTAATGAGATTTTCAATTAAGTGTTTTTACAAAATCTCTTGATTAAGAAAAAAATATGAAAAATAAAGTTATATAAAAAAAAAAGTTAAAAAATATATTTTATAAGTTGTGATGGTATAAATAATAAATTGTGAATTTTTTTTATGTAAGCATCTTTTGAAATCTCACTACTTGAATTATATATAATATATAAAAAATGACTAGCAGACTTGCTTGGTACTTTCTGGATATACAAAAGTATCATTGCTAACATGGATAAAGTTGCACTTACTGCACATTATTATGATGACAGTCAATCCTTAAAGTGAAAAATACAATCCCTATATTTTATCATAGAATCAAATCACGTCAACGGCTGTCAAAGTTAAATTTCTAATTCTGACACAAACAGTCTGTACACTGGGGTTGAAGAAGACTGACGTAGGTGTGGAAATAGATCTACCCCCCCCATATGAGGTAATTTTGAATTTTACTGTGTAATACTATTTATCAGCTCTGTTATAATAAATACATTGAGCTCTTTTTGCAGATCAGTTTTAATATTTGACATTACTAGGATCCACTTGGATTATATACCAACATATTTATAACCTGTACTCTTTCTCTCTCTCTCTCTCTCTATATATATATATATATATATATATATATATATATATATATAAACAATATAGTTTTAAGGTATGCTATATTTATAGGGTAAAAATACACAATATCAGGGATAGAGTTTGTGTAAGTAAAAGTATGACACTGATGTCAACACCAAATGGTGATGGTCTGTTTCATGTTTCAATGGCCTGAAGATTATGTTCAAGCAGGAACAAAATAAAAAAAAAAAACCCCAAAAAACTGTAGGTGTTGACATCAGTGTCCACACTTTTTATATACTCCAAACTTCTTAATTTTGTTATGGTTTGATGAAAAATATTTTAAAAAGTAATCTTACCGAAGTTAATCAGCATACGCTCACAAAAATTTGAATCTACAAATTGGGGTCAAGTATGGATTTATTCTTTTTTCTTCTTCTTCCTCTTAATTTTAAACTATTTAGGTAAAGAATTCATTAGGAAGAAAATTTATTGAATCAATCATTCATTTGAGATGTTTGCGTACTGGAAAATGTCTTTGAAAAAAGATTTACATTACTTAAACATATTGCAATCATCTACATTTTCATTATCTGCTATAAAATTAAAAAAAAAAAAAAAGAAAAAAAGTCTTTTAGCTTGTATATGTAAATTCAATTGAAGTAACTTTCAGCATGTAAATTATTATTTTTGAATTAAAATATGAAACAATAATAAAAATCTATAGTTAAGAAACCCACAAGAGACTTTGGTGATATTTCTGGATCTTTCCCAAGGGAATCAACAAAGCCAGATCAACTATATATATATATATATATATATATATATATATATATATATATATATATATATATACACACACACAAGACTACAAATTATAAGTTATAAGGGCACATTTAATAAACTTTTATTAACAAAAAAAAAAGAAAGAAAAAAAAGAAAATATTTGAAATTTCTTGTATTTGCATCAGTAAATACTTCAGATCATTTTGTACTCAAGAATGGTTGTTGTTTTCAATATACATTTTAAAGTACAAATTTACGAATGTCACTCCAATTAAAAAAAAGAACATAATTCTTTACATAGAAAGTACTTTAAGGGATTACTAATAAATATATTACCAACTATAAACATATGTCAAAAACATTACATCACCAACTTTTATTGAATCCATTCTTAAAGAATCTAATGCATGTTTATCTAAAACAAATGGTGTGTACATAAAAATGTTCCCAAATCAATATGCAGAAAACCACCAAACATAATGTCTACTAGACATACACACCCACCCACTTACGAATATACATTATCATCTGAATCCCACATAGACAAACTAGAATTATTATACACTTGTATACAAAAAACAATATTTACAGTTTTTTTCAGGTAGGCTTGGAATTTGTAACTTCTTGGATACTTTGAAAGGACACGTCATCTCTCCTTGAATTTGGAACACCATAAATTATACTAACATTTATTTTACAAGTCGAATGCACATGAAACTTGATTGAAGCCAATAAAAATCAAACTAAAACAAAAATAAAAATACCAGAATTTCTTTCTTTTTCTCCTGATCTTTTTCTGAAGAAATTTTAATAAAAGTGAAACATGTTAGATTAATAAATGTTTCCTATTTGTTCTTTATCTTATTTAAACATGAATTAACCTACTTGATGCTGCTGAAGATAAAGTTACTGTTTGAAAACCAAATTAACAGAAAGTGAAATTAGTAACCATAACAGTCTTTCAGAACAGAACGTGAGAACAACAGCAATCAACAACAACAAGAGACATGCAAAGCACAAAAGAAATGCAGAAGAGACCATGTTTTAGAGCATGAATCATTTCCATAATGAATAAGAGAAGAATTAATTGTTCTGCATAACACTTCAAAAAGGTTTATTAAAAACCTTCATTACAAAAGAAGAAGAAAAAAAAAAAAGATTTTTAGTCTGATGCAGTCATGCATAAAATATCTGCATTTGGCATATAAAGTCAGAAAAGGACAGCAGTATATTATTGATTAAGATGAATAGGGGAGTGAATAGGAAATGAACAATATGATAGAAAATTAACAGTGGTCACAAAGAGGTATTATTAGAGCAGAGGACAAAAGCACTCCTTAACGGAATGATTATCTGATTTGGATTTAAAAAAAAAAAAAAAAAAAAAAAAAAAAAAGAACAAAGAAAAGCAATGATGTCAAATCATAAGAATTATTATATAATTTTGAGTTATGTTCAGGATGAAAACAATAGGTCATTTGTTGCAATTGGTGCTTAAGAGGAAATATGGCACGTGTGAATAAATGAGTGTGTTTTTTATTTGGTGGTGGTGGTGATGGGGGTCATTTAAGTTCATTTTCACACGCTGTTTGATGTTCTACTCGACTAGCTCAGTGTTTATGTAGCCAACAGGTCAAGTGCATGTTATTGTGAGACTGACTAAAGATAGTGTAAAGTTTGGTATTTGTGAAAGGAGGCATTGTAAGCATTTATGAGAAGTTTTTCACTCTAAGTTTCTTTTCAGCACATTTTGGTATATTTTGTTATTTTAATTACCATGTGACAAATTTGTTTTCTGAGAATTATATATATATATATATATATATATATATATATATAAATAATACCACACAAAGAGTGTTGGTAATGATAATTTAACAATGCTAAAATTTAATACTAAGAATAATTATATATTTGTTCCTCTGCTTGATGCTACTTGGAGTTTCATGCATATAGCAATTGTCAAGCACAAACTAAAACTGTCTGACCTGACACTTCTTTATTTATAGGCTCCTGGCAAGATAACGGAGTAGTTCATTTTCATGTGGGAAAAATAAATGGGTAAAAAATAAAATAAAAATAAAAGGCAAACAGAAAAAAATAAATAAATATAAATAAAATAATAAATATTTTCCATTTACCTTTATTTTTTATCTATTCATTTATTTTTACCACATGAAAATGGACTACTATATTATCCTGCCAGTAATCTATAAATAACAAAGTGTCAGGTCAGACAGTTTTAATTTGTGCCTGATGATTGTTACAAGCATGAAACTTTGAATAGCATCCAGCAGTGAGGAACAAATATATAATTATTTTTAGTATATATTGCTTTAAAAATTAGTATAGGGTAAACTTCATATTTGAAATAGTATGTAGATGTAATACACTATAATAACGTATGAATTAAAAAAAAAAAAAAGGTCAGATTAAAGGAAGCTCCATTAATCCTTTAAAAATTTCTTTGTTTACTTTTCAGTTACAAAACTGAGCAAATATGAAAATTTCAAGAAAATAATCTGGGTGAAGATGATGGCACTTTCTGGGGGGCACAGAACCTTGCTTGATATGATGTTCTTCATGGCTGAGTGGTAAAGCACACTGGATTAAACAGTAGTTTCCTCTACAAAAGGAAATGCATTTCTTTACTAGGATTTATCAAGTGCACAGACCAATAAATGTAACACACACTGTTTAATAAATAAAAATAGGGTGTCTATTTCAAATATGAAGTAGACATTATAATAATATTTATGGTAATAAAAATGTTGGATTAAAGATAGATCCAGTAATTATTATTTTATATATAGCCTAAATGTTATTTTTAGTGGATAACTATATTTGAGTAAATGTTCCTTTAAAGAAAATGCGCCCTCCAAACCATCAATCCCTTTTGCAGGATAAACAGTTGTTTGATTTGTTTAAATTATGCTTTAAAGACAAATAGAATGTGGCTTGATTATGGAGCTCTTTGTAGCTGAGTGATCAAAGTATGTCAGATCAAATAATGGTTTCTCCTGCAAACGGGGATAGAGAGCACTTTTCTTTTCTTTTTTTAATTAAAATTTATTGAATTCCGATAGCCAAAATAAAGTTCTGTTTATAATAAACAGACCATCTGCTCAAATATGGGTTTCCACTAAAAACAATGTTTAGGGTAATAAAAATATATATATTTTTATTATCTTAATTTTTTTAATTATATACAAGTACAAGAGAAAGCAGCATCTATTTTCAAGTAAAAAAAAAAAAAAAAAAAAACAGTTGGTTATTAGTTATTTATTACAGTCAAGCTAATTCCTTACCAGACAACAGCTTTGTGGAAAAATATCCTGTGTTGGGGTCAAAAAAAGAGTTTTAACACTTCATTGGTTATGAGGTAACCAAACAAACCACCAATGCAGTATGTGGCTTGAACATGATTAGAGAACATACCAATTGATATACTGCGTGAGGGGTTAAAAGAAGGAGAAAATAGTTAAAAAAGAAAAAAAAAAAAAAAAAAAAAAAGGGGGGGGCAGAGAATACTCATAAAGGCTAGTGAGTGTTTCTCAATGTGTAAATATGTGTTTCATTTGTATGGCTATAACAGTGCTGACCCAACCAAGACAGGTTGGTGGGAGGTGGAAGACCAATTTTATAGTGTCAATGAGTGCAATGCCGAGGCTCCCCATGCATGCCCCAGCAGCTAGAGTTAGTACTGACCTTTAGGGGACGGCCCAGGCTTGTTGGCCGACGGGGAGTTTTTTTTCTATTTTTCATAAAAAAATTTTTCTGATCCAACTTCAAAATAGAATGAAAAATCTATTAGGAAAGAAAGAGAGAAGTCAAGTGTTTTTGTTTGTAATGCACCCCACCATTCATTCATTTGCATTTTTGCTGTTTTAATTGGGAATTAAGAAAATAAATTGAAAAACGCTAGAAAACAAAAAGGACAAGGATTAGTAGGAAGTTTAATATGTGGTGGAATATAGATAACTTAAAAATGTTATTTGTTTCAGAAATGAGGTTTTTTGATTAGTTTCATTCAAATTTAGTGTAAAGAAAATAAAAACCAAAGAAAAAACAGAAATTTGGTTAACAGAAAACTACATGATACTCTTTGAAAGAAACAACTACATTAAATAATATCCTTGACAAGTTCACCAAATGGTACACACATGATGACAGACCGCCTACTTCTTATTTGGAGTAAATACCATCTCTAAAGTAAACACTGGACTACAAATAAAAGAAAGATAAATTATACCTGCTGTGAATACTGTGGTGGGTTATCAGATTGCAAGCTTCTGTACTGGCCTGACAAGTTGCGTGTGTGGGACTTTTTGGTGGCCGGAGGTGGCGGTAGCTGTCCAGTTGGTTGTGACAGGGCAGGAGGAGGCCCTGTGCGACATGTTGGGGTGGCATTGCTGTTGCTGTTATTAGTCACTGGACACACACTGCATTACAAGAAAAAGATACAAGTATCACAAGTGAATTTTGACTAAATTTTCAAGTGTTAATGTTGTAAAGTTATTCCTCTCTCATTGAATTTAGTTCTTACAAAGAATTAAGAATTAGTACACTGTTTATCAAATATTTTTATGACTTGATTAATTTATTTTTTGTCTATATTGAAATATACGAAACTAAAATCAAAAAGAAAAATGACTGATTAATGCAATTATCTTTGTATGTTTTACTAAAACAATGGATTGCATTACTTGTCTTCTAAGCTAGTAAGATTGAGTTTGAGCCTTGTTGATCAGTTTATCAATCTGGACTTTGGTTAGAACTGACCTTGATCAACAAATACCCTCCTATAAATGAATTCAAACCATTCTTGTTGTACATTTAGTATGTTTATTAACTGCCACCTTAATTATAAAAAAAAAGAAAAATAAATAAAAATAAAGTTTGTTTTTAGTCAAATAATGTTTTGATTGTATGGCATGAAAAGAATTTTGCCATTCACTTCCAATAATAAAGTCACTTATCTAAATTTCACCTTACATAAGTACATCACATGTCTGTAACAAAAAAAAAAAAAAAAAAAAAAAAAATTAATTTTCAGCATAATTTCTTACCTTATCAAAGTGCAGATTGAATATTAGAATATAAATTTAGTGGTGAATATTATCAAATATTGGTCAAAATTTAGCTAATAAGTGTGACAGGGTATGGACTTGAGAAAGCAAAGCTATAAAACTATTTCTTTCTAAACTAATTTGTTAATAAAAACAGAAAAGATGTTTCAGGAGAAGTGCTCGATTTTGTAATAGTTGAAAAAAAGAGAAAAGATATTTGGCCAGGTATTTCAACAAGTAAAACTTAATAATGGGATCAACTAAAACTTGGAATAGAAGAGTAATTCTTTCTTCAATTAAATCATAGCAATTGCTTACAGTACTCGTAACTAAAAAGAATCCATTCATTTGAGTTACAATTTCTACCAAGTTTTAACATTCTTCCTTCTGAATGATTAATATCACATAAAACTTTTCTGATTGTATATATTTTCTTTCACTGATATTTCATAAGCTTTTAATAAAAATTATAAACACTCTTCTTCCAATTGAAAATGTATATTCTATCTCTCTGTAAAACAATTTCTTTCCTGTTTGTTTGTATTAGTCTCTCAAGTCTGGCACATTACAGGTTAATTCTACAAATATTTCTCTTGATACATTTATGAATGACATACAGATTAAAACAAATACAGCTATGGCCTATTTGCTCAAAAATATCCTTAACTTTTTTTCCTAACACCAATTTTTGTGCCATAAAAACTGTACGAAAAATAAGAAAAAAGAAAACAAAGAAAACACTCCAAAATTCATCCTGCAACTTTTATTCTGATGTTTTGATTTGGGTACAAACATCAAAACACATTTGGCAAATTTGTCTTATTATGATTTCAGAATGATGAAAAAAAATATTAAAATTTGAGAAAAAATATAATATATATATATATATATATATATATATATATATATATATATATATATATATATAAATGGCTGGAAGCATGTATCTGAGTATGCCTGTCTACTATGGCAACTAGCAAATCTCTGTTGTCGATGTCTGCTCAGGCACATTTGTGTTTGTTCAACACCCACAGAGCCCATCTGTAGTCTATACTGCAAATGATCAACAGTCTGAACAAGGTCAGTATGCTTAAATGCTCAGTCATGATGACTTGTTACTTCATTTTAGCGCAACAATTGATGACTCCCAAATAATAGTTCTGTCTACCCCATTTCACTCACAAGGCTTTTCAGACACTTTCCACTTTCTCATGCTAGGATCACCTCCCTAGGCCAATAATATCAAGAAGTAACCCTCTTGAAAAATTGATCATGGTGAGATTTGAACCTGGGCCTCATGATCAGAAAGCAAGCATTCTAAACACTCAGTCACATGCCTATATATATTATTACAAATGCAGATGGTCCAAACACGCATATATTAAGTTTAATCTCCACTTGACAACAGAAGAGGTCATGTGGGAGTCTCGAGTCATTTTGGGGAAGCAGGTCAAGAGGTTGACTGACCCAGTTACCCGTAGCAACAGACGTCTAGACAGAATCTAGACAGGGGACTGACGTAAGGTCGTGAAGCAGCAGGAAATGGAATTTGCGCCAAAATGCAGGACACATGGGAATTAGAAAATTACTTGGAAGTCAGTTGCTGTCTTGTCTTTGAAGGAGCAAGACTCGAAATCGAAGCTCTGATAACTTATGAACGGAAAGATGAGACTCATTTTGGTAATGATGGAACTTGTCCGATTCATCATAAGCAACTCTGGATAAGAAATATAAGGATGTATATTTCTGTTCGTCAACTCCAGATTGAAGAAGATAAATTGAGTTATTTATCACAGAAGACGCAAGGAAATTTGCACGCTGAGAATACAGCCTGTGTTTGAAGAAAGAAAAGAGAAATCAAGAGAGAAGAAAGTATATATCTCTGTTGCAGCCGGGCCGTGTTTGAAATTGAATTTGTGTAAAGAAAAGAAAGAAAAGAGGAAATGTGAGAGAGAAAAGAAAGGACAATGAGTAAGAGAAAGAACTGAATATAAAGATAAGTAACTATATATTTTGGACCTGTGTTAGAAAGATACACATGCATCCATAAATTTTATGTTCTCACAAACACCTTTCCACATGTCAAAATAATAATATATAAATCCTATCCCATTTCTTTTTTTTTGGTTATGCGTTGATTTCTGCATTCGTAGTTATTCATGCTTATTTTTTTTATCCGTTCGGGTTCAGTCGAATCCACTTGGATTTGGGCATATTTTGGTATCCCAACATAAATCTTGAGGTTCTGGTTGTCAGATGCTTTACTCATGCTTATATTTTTCTTTTATTGTGTATATGTGTATATTAAAATTCTTATACCAAAATTTATTACACCTCATCGTTCATCCTTGAATTGTGGATCGGTATACATGTTGAAACCGAAGTGAACCTGGGAAAAGACTACTGTTTGATTATCTAAAATAAACAGTGTTCTTTAAGATATTTTATTTACTAATTGCCCATTTGTCATGATCTGGGAGAGATAGCCCGTATCTCTCCATAGATGTGATAACGTATATATCTCCTGGTTGGCGTATGATTGCGCTATAAATTATTTGTCGAGTAGGGCATATGACTGTGTGTGTGTGTGTGTATATATATATATATATATATATATATATGTTGATTGATGAGTTTGTGACCCTGGGTTTCACGTGCAAAGCGTGAAACCCATGGTCACAAACTCACATCAATCCAACCAAATATATTAGCTCTATCTCTGATATTGAGCTTTTGATAAGTACTATATATATATATATATATATATATATATATATATATATATTTATATACACACACTTTTCACACACACACACATATATATATATATATAGATGCATCATCAGTTGAGGTTTATTTTATATAATGGGAAATATGAGAATTGTAAAAATTGATATTGCCAATTCTGCCATTTAAACTGACAAAACTTTCATAATAGTAAATAGATTTTGTTATGATAAATAGAAAATTTAAAACACAAAAATTAGTGCTATAAAAAGTTCAAAGAAAGTCACTTACTTGTCTGAAATAGGAGCAGCTTCAGAATCTCCAGTTATCACAGCACTACAGCCTGTTGGGCTTTGTTGACTTTTCCATTTATCTAAAATAGACAATTTAAAATATTAGTTGGGTAGAAGTATGAATATTGTTTTTGAATTTTTTTTTCCATGTTCTTCAACAACTACTGCTGCTACCTCTCCATTCAGAATGGAGTTGCACATTGCGTAACAATATCAGAAAAAAAAAAAAAAAAAAAAACTTGTTTCAAACCATGAGGAAACAGAATTTCTTTACATTTTCAGAATTGTTAAAGCCCTAATCTTTAGATAATACAGTTAACTATTTAAAAAGTGATACAGAGATGGTTAATTTGGAAATACATCAAAATAGGATTGAACCTAGGAGTGAGCATCTGAACACAAAGCAAGTGCCCAACATAAAACTGCACATACACACCTGATATATATATATATATATATATGTGTGTGTGTGTATATATATATATATATATATATATATATATATATATATATATATATATACACACACACACACACACACACGGAGAGAGAGGGTGGCCCAAAAGTCACTTTGCTGTAATTCTATAGTATAAAAGTTAATACAATAACAAAATTAATAAAAAATACATGAATTTAAAAAATTAAAACTGAAATGCATATGAAAGTTGTAAAACTGTTTTATCTGAAATATATTGACACAGATAGAAGTATGTGAGTCATAAATTAATTAGAAATTTCAAGACTGTACTAAAAGTGAAAGAATCACATGACACATTTTTTTTTTTTAACTTCAGTAAACCTTGGAAAATTTTCAATTCAGATTTTGAATTAATGAACAATTTTTAATAGTTACTTATTTTTCTTACACACACAATATATATATATATATATATATATATATATACACACACACACACACATACATACACACACAACTGGTGCTCAATGATTATTATTTTTAATTTAACTTATTTTTGTTAGTTGACAGTCAACTAACAGAAAACTTTAAGCCGAATTAAATCCTTAAATTATATTCATACCAATTATCATATTATTTAGGTTCAATTGCAACCTATATTGATCACTTATCCAAACAAACCCTATTTCCCTATTGTTATATCAATATACTTTGAAAGAGGATTTAGTATAATTTATTTATTGGAAATAAATCTTGAAAAAAGTTTTGATTCAAATTCTGATTTACTTAAATTTTTCAGACTATTTGCAGGACTTGTTTACCTTACATAACACATGCCCCAATTATAAAACCCTCCTTGGTTGTATTTGACAAATACAAGAAAATGATGCTAATCCTGCCAAAATAGTACCTGGACAAATCTAGCAGCTAAGTGCTGAGAATTCAAAAAAAGTACTATGCCTATTGATAGGTGTAAGTTTATGTTAAAAAAAAAAAATAGTATAAAAACTTTCCCCAGTTGCTGCATATTCAGCACATTATATATATATATATATATATATATATATATATATATAGAGAGAGAGAGAGACAGTGCATACATAGGGATCAACACTGAATGCTGAATCTTAGTTCCATCCAATCTTCAGATCAATTATATATTGTAGAAAGCCTGATATAGTCATGGATTTTCAAGACCAGGTAAAAGTCACCATTTAAAATCTTAATTTTCAAGATAGGTTTGAAAATAACACATCTGTTATACTGGAAGGATTTTTAAATTAGAAATTTTTTTCTAAATTGGAAACATACAGATATAACCTATGGAATTAAAGAAGGGCTAAAGAAATTAACTTTGAAAATGTTAATGACGTCATGTTTGGGTTTTTGTTTTAACTGTCATATAAAACAAGCAGAGCATTCCATATATGGAAATGTAAACAGAATTTTTATTTAGTATTTTCTAGGTTCTATAGCATGAATTAAAGAAAAGCATTTTACAAGGAGAAGAAGCAAATTGAATATTAGAATATAAAATTATGACATTTAAAATGAATAAAAGGAAAATAAGGTAAAAGAAAAATACAGGAATAACCAATAACTTTTGAATAGTCAATACATTGGAAAGTGTACAAGGTCAGAATAGCCTCAATGGTAACTTCAAATTGAAAGCTACCATTAAAAAAAATTCCCTCCAGACCTGTACTGTGATTGGATATCTCTAATACCAACCATTTAGGGAAGTTACAAGAGAAGGATGCATTAAAAAAAAAATTAAAGTGGAAATAAAAATTGAGTTTGCAGGAAAAGTTCCATTTATGTGCTAGGTTACTTTACAAACTAAAAAGGAGAGATGTGATGTAAAAATGTGAGATGAAAAGAAAGAGAAGGAACAAAAAAGAAAGCTAAGCAGGAAAGGAAATGTGGAGAGAGAAGAGGAGAATAAGATTAAAAAAGGAAAAATAGGAGGAGAGGAGAAAAAAATAAGAAAATAAGATTAAACAATGGAAAATGAAACAAAGAAAATGGAGAGGAAGAAGAAGAAGAAATGTGGAGAAAGAAGAAGAAGAAGAAATGGGAGAGGGAAGAAGAAGAAGAAGAAATGTGGAGAGGGAAGAAGAAGAAGAAGAAATGTGGAGAGGGAAGAAGAAGAAGAAGAAATGTGGAGAGGGAAGAAGAAGAAGAAGAAGAAGAAGAAGAAATGTGGAGAAGAAGAAGAAGAAATGTGGGAATGGTGGAGGAGAATAAAAGGAAAAAAGGAGGAGAGAAATGAGGAGGAAAATAAGATTCAAGGAAAATCCAAGAGTGAGTAAGATTGATGAACTAAGCACCAACTCAATTTTGCAATGAATAAAGCTCCATGGCATGTACGGAAAGAAAGAAAAATCACAAAGAAAAATCAGTAAACAAAAAAAAAAAAATGCTTCAAGATCATAACTATTCAAGTGAATTAAGAATGCTACCTAAGATCAGAGAGAAAAAAATGTGAATACTAACTCTTTTTCTGACTATAATAACAAGCTTCCATAAATAGTATTGAATAAATTGTGTTTTATCTAGCAACAGCTTTCTGAAAATACTGCAGTATTAAGAAAAAAAAAAAATGAATTGTTTTGGGTTTCCAAAGTTAACTGGCAATATTCAGACCAACAATGAAGCAAGCTGAATAACAAGACAACTAACCCATTTGCTAGAAAAAAAAAACTGTCATTAAGATAAATGTTCTGAAATAAATGTAATCAAACTGGAGAATAAGCATTTTCCAAATTAATACTCAATATTTTTTCTTTCCCTTTTTTAAACCAAAAGCAGTATCTTTTGAAGTGTCATTTGGTCTGTGGAAAGAAAGAAGAATAAAAATTGCTGTACGCTATTCATATAAAGGATAATATAATCAAGAATTGTAACTTAATAAAAATTATATAGTCACACAGTATTTATATAAGAGTCTGTGCATTGACACAGGAATCAACACTGTATGGTGACAGTTTCATATTTCAAAGAGATGTTCAGGTAAAGTATGGCCTAAAGATTGCAATGAAACATAAAACTGAGTGTTGATCTTTATTTTTATATTTGTCTATCTATATATGCTCTATTACCAATATTGAGCATTATTCTCCTATAAATAAATCAAATTGTATATATTTCTTATTTGGTAATCCGCATGGATAATTCCAAAAAGGATATAAATCCAGAGAGCGCTCAATGCAAAAACAGAGCAAATGATAATTATGAAAGCGGAGGTTGTAATTGTAGGGTCAAAGCTGACTGCCAAGTTGGAGGGATTTGCACTTTGGAAAATGTGGTATATGAAGCCACTATTTTTCCAAAGGAAAATATAAACCAGAAAAAGGTTTATATAGGAATTTCAGCAGGATGTTGGAAACAATGTTTTTATAATGAGCAGTCACACTATTCATGTATGATCTTTCATGTGGTTTCCCTCCTTCCATCATATATAACCTCAATTTACAAATTATTTTTACTTGTGTTATCTATTGTATACATCTTCCATTTTTTTTTGTATGTATGATTATACAATTGTACTTATGTATGTTTTCTTTTTATATTTGTGTTAGTGTGTATATTCTGTATATGTGAACGTGTGTTTATAATGTTTTGTATGTTTTTATATGTATATGTATTGTGTGTATGTATCTAGGTACAGTTGATGGGATGCACTTATGTGCCTGTTTACACTTATATGGTTAGGTGTGTGTTTGGGTATGTATTACATATTATCTACTCTCATCCAGTAGTTTCCTTTTCTATATATCTCTCCAGACAGACATATCTCTTTTTCTCCCCCTTTCTCTTTCTTTTCTTTCCCCCATTTTGAATCTATATTTTAAAACATAATTTATGTTTAAATATTTCATTTTGTACCTGGTAAAATTTTAAATCCATTTATTGTTGAAACTGTTTGGTCTAATGAGACAAAACCAAATTATCTGTTTTGTGAAATAATCAAATGAATAAATATAAATAAATGTACATGTAAGTGTTCACATACATACATATATCCTTTGGTGTAAGAAATGTAAACATCTCTTTTAAACGAACATTAGAATTTCTAATTTTTAATTTCAACTTTAAGCATAAGTTTGATTTAACCAAAACTGTAAAGAAAGATCAGTACCTGAAAATTGCATTAGCATGAAACTTCGAGTCATACCTTGCATAGGGTACTATGTATTTTTACTAGTGTGTGTGTGTGTGTGTGTGCATGAAACACACAAAGTAACTCTCAAGGGACTATACTAAAAATACAAGAGAAAAAGATCTCAATGCTAAAATCGCAGTGTATTTGTTATATCATCATAATCTGGCATACACCTTACTAACCGTAAGTATTAGTTTCTTATGTACTAAAGCAAACAATCAGGTTGTTGGTACTTCTTTGTTCATTGAAACGGGCATTTTACACACCCTTGACAACGATTCCAAGCCATTATTCATTACACTTCCCACACATCCAAGCTTACAGCATTTGGTATTCCCAAACAGTCACCCAGTTAGGTACTGACCAGGCTTAATATTCAGTGATTCTACACTATACACCCTTGACTAGCTTAAGATGTTACAATGGTAATACTGTTTCCTTATAAGGAAACATTTGGTATTCATTGACCAAGTAGCTAGTGCTGCTTTCAGTTAAAATTTATAAAATCTTTTCTAAAAACAATTTTTCAGGAACATAGGTTTCGTAAGTCAAGAAGTTCTTATTCTTTCCTGTATTGATGGGGTGTTTCCTTTCTAACCTTTTATTTGAAGTAGTGTGAAATGTCAACACCCTAATTATGCCATTATTATATTGAGTTTCAAGTGATATCTATTTTAGCTGTTGCTGCTGTTGAAAGTCCCCAGGTCAATTTGGTTGGTTTGTTTCATGGCATATCAATTCCTTATGGGTTAGGGCTAATGCAGAATACTTTGTACATAATTTTATACTTTCAGGGTAAAAGATTTTTTTTACACATATATAAAATGTATATAAATTTATAAAAAATGTATTGCTGGTAATTTTACTATAAAAACATATCTTTATACTATTTTTCAAGTGTTGTATTGCTTGTCATTTTACTACAAAAAATGTACTGTTGATTTTTGCTTGGGGGGGTTCACTATTTGTTCATAGCTGGAACCCTAAGAAGTACTACTACCCCAAGTCAGTATGGACCTGGGAACAAATGCAGTTAAGAGGTGTTTCCACACTTCTCAAAACCTCCAATCTCCTGATCAGAGACTGTGCTGCCAGATGTAGTTTATCATCATATGCAGAACGAGAAAGTCCTCAGGTGATGTGGTTTCTGTTATCAGTTCTTTTTTTGTGATTCTATAGTATCAGTTCACCTTTGAAAAAGGCTGGCAAATATATAATATGCATACACGAATATATTTCCCCACATTAGTTTAATTCAAATGATCCCCAAAATTAAATTCTTTTGCTAAATATTAAATTTTAGCAAGTATAACATTGCAAATTTTAAATGTTTGTAGAAAAAAAAAAAAAAAAGAACATGCTTTCAAAAGTCAAAATTGCAATATTAGCTACAACAGCCTATGTGCAAGAATGTCATCAATTGATATTGGTAAATCAATTGACACTGTAAGCTACATCAAAATTTACTTTCGTTTTAGTACAATTTCTTAAGCATCTAAAATATGTGATCTTGAATTGATTTGATTTTGCTAAATATTTTGTTTATATTCCAAGAAAAGAAACTCAACACTTTGAGATGCAAGTGTGGTTAAAGCATTAACTTAAAATGTTTTATATGGAGTCCCATGTTAGTAAAGCTCATTAATTTTAATGCATCTGAACAGCAAAATTGTTTTTTGAGCAAGTCAAATGAAAGAGGAGATGCATAATGTCTAAATAGTGTGGAAATAACAAAAAAAAAATAAATACATTTGAGTTATTTTAGAGTCAACTTTTAAGACTCTTTACAAACAAATTCTTTTTTGGCAATAATATAAATCATGAGCATTATCAAAACAACAGAAAAAAAAATATCAAGCAAAGTCATTACTGTAGTGACTCTGCTACATAAAAATGCTGTGGTCAATTAGAAAAATTTTAATAGCTATAAAAAATTTAATAAATATAACTGTGACAAAATCAATGTTGCTTTATCATGGGAAATATGTTAGAATAAAATGTAAAAATGCTAAGTTATAGAAAAATAAAAATGAATGAAAGTTTTAGTTAGAAAAATAAAGTACAAACAGCCAAAGAAAATAGTGAATACTCAGAATTAAAAATATAATTCATGATTAAATATTATTTAGATGTTAAGCAAAGTATAAAATTTAATTGAAAATTTATTAAGATGATTTATAAGCATTTATTCTAATATTTTATTAATATGTTTAACATGTACAAAGAGATGCTAAAAAGTTCTCAGCCTGATCAAGAAAGAATTAAAAAAAAAAAAAAAATCCGTAGATTTGGTTAAATTTTGGGAAGTGGACCCAACCAAAAACTTTTCAGCAGACCCTCTTGTGCATTTTCTAACAAAACAGTGTTTATTTAATTTCCACTAAATCAAATTTTGTCAGAAATAAAAAGGCTTGATTATGTGTGTGTGTGTGGCAGCAGTTTTTTCCTTTATACAAGTTTGGTTAAAGACCAATGAAAGTTCTTTGTTAAAGATTTTTCTATATTTTCCATCACTTTTCTGGTATGTATTTAGATATAAAACGGATGTACTGAAAAACAACAATGACCCAAAATATAGAAAAAAAATAATTTAAAAAAAATCTTAATAAAGAACTTTCATTGCTGCATATATATATATATATATATATATATATATATATATAATTTTTCAGTTGTCTGGATATGAGTTTGACCCTGGGTTTCATGCTTTTACATCATCAAACAATCAGAGCGCAAAAAGCATGAAACCCAGGGTCACAAACTCATATCCATAAAACTGAATATGTTAGCTCTATCACTGATATTGAGCACTTTCCACAAAGTACTGTGCATATAAAATTATATATATATATATATATATATATATGGCGGAAAGAAACTCCCTACTGAAAATTACTTATAACTTTCGTTAATATCATATTTGCATGAAACAAAAAATATATTGTGATCCCTAATAAGTGGTAGAATTTCATTGCTAAATTTAGTTTTGATTTTAGTATAACAAGTGTAGCCCAGTATACACAACTCCTGAAACTACATAAGCATGTTCAGCTTGCATCCCATTAAAAAGTTGAATTTATTTATCATAAATCATCTAGAAAAATTTCTGAATCAGTTATGATACTATGATTCAATTTGATTAATCAAAAGTATGTTTTTAGAATATTTCACCTTTTCTGGCTATGACAAATCCTAAAAGAAAATAATATTGAAATAGATACTGGTTAAACAACTTAATAAAATTTTAATTATAATTTTATTTATTTATATATTTTCTTTAACACCAAATATTATTATAAACTATAATTTTTATTCACTATTTTCTTTCAATATATGCAATTTATTTTTCTTGCAATAACTTTTTTATTTTCCTATATCAAATCACTATATTTTAAACATTTTCCTATGTATAAATCACATTGATTTGTTTAAAGATATTTTTCTCTAATTTTGTTGTTAAATTTTCAAATTAACCATAATGTTTCTAAATAGCAAGGTTGTCATAATAACTTTTTCCCTATTTTTTTCAATTGTTCTGATAATGTTCTTAATGAATGAAATCTTGACAACAATAAAATTTTAAACATCCAACTACTTTTCACATATTCCTTCTTATATACTTTGTTTGAATATTTCATATCAGTCATTTTATCATATAAATAAAGAAATTTAGTATTTAAAAAGATCATCAAATTGAAGCAGGTTGTAAGTACAGTCTGTAAATCAATCAATAATATAAACTTTAATACAGTCTACAAAAAGAGATCACAATGGACTTTCTATTTACATCTTTAAATTACAATCAATTTTTATTTAGTTAAATCAATTACATACAGGGCAAAATTTCTTTGGTTATTTTTTATGACTTTTAATGCCATTTAGAAATAACAAAGGTCATCAACATTATTTTCTAAAATGAAAAAATTCAAAGTATCCACCCACACAAGTTCAATACATGTACACATATATATATAAGCCAATAACATGAGAATAAAGAGAAACATTTTATAATCAGTAATATTAAAAAAAAAAAAAAAAAAAAAAAAAAAAAAAAGTAAATTGCAATCATTTCATTTTAGGTTGAAGCACTCGATTAACCTAAAATGTAAATTTAACTTCCTTTCAAACCTTTCATTATATAAAGATAATATAGAATATATAAAGATAATAAAATCACGTGTATGTTTTTGATATTTCATTAAATAGAGAATAAAAGAGTCTTGGAAAATGAGTTCCACTCAAGATGAATTCAACCATGCAATCAAAGCAACCAGAACAAAAGCTATTAAGAGAACAGGGAATTTAAACTCACATGTTCACTGTTAACATCACACATTTCATGGCATATTATATGCAAGATAAAGAACAAGTTCTTTTGATTGATTTTAAATATGGGTTAAGTAGCCAATGCAGGAATTCCGCCATTTTTTTTTTTTTTTTATACACAGATCAGTTTTTAAATTTTTGTTATCAATTGTTTGAGTTACATTGAATATGATTCTTTTTTTCATTTGCAAATCATTTTTTATTTGTTGATAAATAATCATGACTTGTTATAGTTCTCTTATTATTTCAAAACCTGACAATTTGCAATAGGATAAGAGACTAAGCTAAAAAAAAAAAAATGTAACAATTTTTTTTAAAACAGATCAAAAGCTTCTTGTAATATTTTGAAAAATTGCAGCTGTCTGAAAATCACAATGGAAGTATGATCTGAAATATAACTGATGATATAATTTAAGGAGCAGATGGTATGGACTGTGAAAAAAATTTGAATTCTTTAACCTATCAGTTTTTGAATTTAAGTAACAAAATGTTTAAAATTTCAACAGTAACATTTATATCTAACACATAATTTATTCTTACAAAATCTAAAATATTTAGTTAATATAAATATTTACATACAGGCTATTGTCCTCATCTTTGTTGTTGTTATCACAATGTTTTAGCTGTTGTGTCCTCTAGCCTTCATCAGGTGTATATCAATCTGGGTAACCTACCTACACATGGATGAAGGTCAGAGGGTACAATGGCAGATAAGGTGTGATAATAACAACAATGATGAGGACAATTGTCTGCATGTAAATAACGTAAAAAATAATGATAGTTCTTCATCCCAGAAATTTAGACAGAAAATATAATACAAAAGTAATTAATGACATAAAAGAGTGTATTTTTCTAAACAAACATACATATAATATACAGCAAAGTGAAAGACAAAAAAAACAAAACAAAAAAACTCTTTTCTCATTAAATCAAATTACACATCACAAGGAGATTTGATGCCTTTTACTTTTTGAGAAAAGTAACATAATGGAAACCACATTTAAATAGTGGCTAGAAAACCAGTAATTTTAGAAACACATAAATGGTATTGCGTAGACAATAAACACCTAAGTTTACTGGCATCATAACTATTTAAATGTTTTTGTCTGCTGAAAATAGGTTTGTTAAACTTTAAAATCCTGGTCATGGTTTAATATCCAATTTCCTATAGCTACCAGCATGACCAATCAAATCAACTAATTACATCACCTGGACAAAAAAAAGTCGATTAATGTAGTAAACTAATAGCTTACATGCCCCTGGAGTTATCTTAGCCTCTTGACCCAACATTATTTTCCCTTGGGAAGTAAATACTTTTCTGTATACTACAAGCTAATCCTAACCACAGAAACTGTTGACAGAAACATGAGAAAAGTGACAGTGGAGCATATGTGTGAGCAGCTTTACCAAATGGTGACACTAAAAGTGTTCATAAAATTTTTTTTTTTTAAAGTGGGGAGGGGGGAACAAAAATTAAAGATATAATTGGGATTGTTTTTATAATTAAAAATCAGTATCTTGAAATTTTCATATTTCCTGTTTGCATGGAAAATTTAATTTACATATATGAAAATTGTGTGCATGTGTGTGGCCTCATATTTTATTATACTCTACAATGTCAGTGGTATATGTTGGTGGTATGGCAGGAGAGTTTGAACATTCCCACCAATAACCCATAATTGTCTTGGCTTTGTTATAGATAGCAGTTTGACAAAGTGGTATCTGACATAAAAATGCATAAAAAGTAAACGTGTATCTTAGAATTTCTCAATGTGAAGAAATTTATTGACTAACTTTCTAATCTATTGAATTTTTGTTTCAGAAATTATTTTGTGTTCATTGATTTTTCTCAAACATTTGTATCATGAAGGAACAGTTTTATTTTTTTAATTTATTATAGGTATTTTTATGCATGATAACAATCCCACCTCCTCTGTCCAAGAAAATGTATATATCTGTTTCAAAGTAGGTGGGATTGTTATCATAAGAACACCTACAAGAAAAAAATAAGACTAAGATATAAACATTTATGAGAAAAATAAATGAACATAAAGTATATCCCAGAACACAAATATTCAACAAATGATTAGAAAATTATTAATATTAACAACAAAATTTGGTCAAAATTGAGGAGATACCATCCCAAAATAACAAAACTTCATGGTCTACCAATAAACATACAAAGGAATCTACCATATCTGGAATTAGTAGTGCTCCTCATAGACTAGTGAAAACCATAGCAGAAATCTTAACACCACTTCTTGGAACAATTAACATATGATATTTAAAATTCCAGCAACCTGGTTAAAAGACTAAAAGGCATAAAGACAACAGATAAAGTCATGGATACTTTAGATATCAAGTCTCTACTGTTAACAAATTCTTAAATCTATTTAAAAGAAACATCTAGTACAATCAAATTTTAGCCTTTCCATACTGATAGATAGAATTATAAAACAAGTAAGGTGAGAACTCCACTAAGACATAAGGGGTTACTGGAAATGAAAAAACAAGGAAAAAAACTTTGGATGGTACCAGAAACCCAATCCTAAACAGGAAACAAGGGATAAACCTCTACTGTTCAAAAACCCAGGGAGGAGTGTTAACTGGATAATAGGAAAACCTATCTACTATTGAGGAAAAAATAAATAAATATAAAAATAAATAGTAAATAAAATTTCAGAATTTAGGTGGAGACAGAAATATAGAGTTGAAGTATACTTTACAAGAAACCACAACCCCAATCCTAAAGAGGAAACAAGAAATAAACCTTTACTCTTGTTCAAAAGACAAGGGAGGATTGTGAACCGAGTGATAGGTGAACCTATCTCTTATTTCATATATAATGCAAAAAGGAAAGCTTATCATAAAAGTAAATATTAACAATCTTTATAAAAGTAAATACATAATACTACCAATCAAACCACAACAGATGAAAAGAATTTATCTAAACTAATATAAAATTTTAGACCACTACTTCAAAAAAAAGAAAAAAAAAGAAATTTAATACAAAATAAGAACAACCTAAAACATGAAGCAGGAATTTACAGAATAAAAAAAAAATCACAAAAAATATAACACAAAAAAGATTTCTTTTTAAAATAACACACTCAATGAATTAGTTGTTTGCCATATCTGAACATAATTTTAACTTAATGAATGCAGTTTTAATTAAAAGAGGAAGATATTTATTAAAGGTGAAAATGTATAGAAAATGCACTAATTCCTGAGTCATTTACAGTTCAACTAATAAAACTACTGCTATTACAATGTGAGATATTTATAAACAATAGTGATTGTTGTGTCGTGTATATTGCTAAATAAGCATTCGACCTCTGTTCTAGTTGGTGTCCATTTATCATATGAGCTACCTGCTCATATGCAAATTATACTAATTTGCATCTTCCTATAACGGAGGGGCCTTATGCTGCGAGTACTTCTTGTACTTCTTCTTGTGCCCTCCTGAACATCTTCCTTTATCTCTCTCCTTTCCCTTGGAGATCTAGATCTATCACGTCTTTCCCTATAATCGAACTGTTCCTCTTGCATACTGTGGTCTTTCTCTTCTAACTTGTCCCATTCTACTTCTTCCTCTTCTAACTTGTCCCATTCTACTTCTTCCTCTTCTAACTTGTCCCATTCTCTACTTCTCCTCTTCTAACTCCCATTCTTCCTTCTAACTCGTCCTACTTCTTCCCTTCTAACTTCTTCCTCCCTCCGCAGTTTCATTCTGCATTAACTCTTCTGTTACGTCAATAATGGGCATCTCTGAAGGCATTTCCTCATCCGATTTTCTCCTTGGGATCTTATTTGGTCAGCATGAGCTAGAACACTGTTCCCATTTTCTTTATTTAATATTGCAGTATTATGTCCTTTCTGCATAATAAATTCGGCTGACTCGGGTTGCATATTCCTATTTCTTTTGTACCACATCTTTTGATTTGTGGCATATGACAGTCAAAGGGGACCTTAATTGTCTGCCCATTAAGGCAGATGGACTTTCCGGCCTGCCTGCATGTGGAATTCTTCTGTAACTTAATAACAGTCTTGGTAGAAAAGCATCGATTTCCTCCTTCTGTTGCAAGCATGCTTTTATGCCCTTCTTTACCGTTTGGACCATCCTTTCCGCTGTCCCATTACTTTGAGGGTGGTAGGGAGGTGTCTTGTAAGGTCTGCATTCTATTTTTCTTAGCCATTCATGCAAATCAGCATCCACAAATTCTGGTGTGTTATCAGTCACCAATGTTCTCGGTGTCCCATTCCTCGAAAATATTACTCTTAATATTTGTTTTACGGTGGTACTTTTTTTTATCAGGTACTCTCACCACTTCAGGCCAGCCTGAATATGCGTCTACTAATATTAATAATAGTCCTATCCCATTGACATAGGCATGGTCCATGTGTACTCTGCTCCATGGTTCTACTTCTTGGGGCCATACATGTATTTTCTTTTGCTTAAAATTCCTGAGTTCTGTGCATTTTTTGCATCTTCTTACGTAGTCTTCTACGTCTCTTGAGTACCCCGGCCACCACGCTTCCAATTTTAATCCTCTTTGCGTAGCTGCCACTCCACAATGTACGTCATCGTGTACACTTTTTATAACCTGTCTCCTCTGTGTTTCTGGGGGAACTACCAAGTCTCCATTACATATTATCCTGTTTTCTATAGTCATTCTATGTCTAATTTCTTTGAATGGTCTTTCAGCCATTGAACAATTTCCCCAGCGATTCTGTTTTATCCTCGACATTATTCTATTTAACACTGGGTCATTTGTAGTTTCAGTAGCCATTTTATCTACAGATATTACACCGGTTTCTACAAGGTGCAAGAATGTGTCTTCAAATTCCTCGTCATTTTTGTCCTTCTCCTCTCTATAAAACCTCAATCTAGATAAGGCATCAACGTGCGGTATCGTATTCCCTTTAACATATTCAATGTCAAAGTCAAACGCCATCAGTCTAATCGCCCAATGTAATATTCTGGATGTTGTGACTTTCGGTAGCTCTTTTCTTGGGTTGAAAATAAATTCCAGTGGTCTGTGATGACTTTACAACAAGAATTTTTTCCCCATCAAAAACTGTCTTGCTCTATCCGTTGTCCACACTATGGCTAGTGCCTCTCTTTCTATATTTGAATAATTGTGTTCAGTTGTTGTTAATCTCCTCGATAAGTACATTATGGGATGCCCATCTTGTGACAAAATACCAGATATGGACTGCTCACTAGCGTCAGTAGTTAGAGTTATGTCTTTCTTAGGGTCAAAAATTTGTACTATTGGCTTTTTTGCCAGAATCTGTTTTAAGTTTTCAAAGGCTTTCTGTTGGTGTTCTAACCAAATGAATTCCACATTTTTTTTCTTAACTTAGCAAATGGTTCTGTCAACTCATTATATTTTGGTACATATTTTCTATAAAAATTTACCAAACCTAAGAAGGACTCCAACTCTTTTTTATTTTTCGTAGTAGCAACTTTTAGAATTTTCTCTATTGGTACTTTATCTGGAGAGATCCCTTCCTTTGATATTGAGTAACCCAAAAATGATATTTCATTACTGTTGGTTACACACTTTTTTGTATTTATTGTCATACCAGCGTCTCTTTCTGCAATCACCAGTCTTTTCTTTGGCCTCATGTTTCCCTTAATAACCTGACTTATTTCTTCGAAAGTCATTTCTTCTAGTTCTCGAGGGTAAACCATTGTAGCAACCTTCATAATCGCTTCACAACCAGTTGTAGCCATGAACAAGTTGGTGATTTCATTTTCCCCTCCTCTGTTTTTGTTGTCTTTCAACTTTTTACATCTTGCATTAGCAGCAAAGCAACGAATCCACATATCTACGTACTCTGGGTCTTCAAGGACCAAAGAGTATCCTATCGGTGACGCCATTGTTGTGTCGTGTATATTGCTAAGTAAGCATTCGACCTGTGTTCTAGTTGGTGTCCATTTATCATATGAGCTACCTGCTCATATGCAAATTATACTAATTTGCATCTCACTACAGTGATCAAAACATAACCAATAGAAAGCTAAGCTATGCATCTAGATATATCAAGCACCAAAAATTTAAAATTAAAGTTAGTTAAGCATCCCTGTATTTTCAGTATTTTCTTGATGTAGAATTGCAACTGATGTTTGTTATATTTTGTTCCTCCTCCCAACAGGATTCCATCAATAAAAACATTATCTAATCTGAAGAAAAAAGTTCTTTTGAAAGACAAAACATGTTACTTAGGATTTTTCCCAATTTATTATCCAAATAATATGCCCACCCCACAACTGCAATTGTAGAAAGGAGTATTTCTCAATAAGCAGAAAATGTTTACATGTCAAATGTTGCATAACCAAGCTGTTGTAAATGCAAAAAAAACATACATCAGTGCAATGGAGGGAACATGGAAGCTAAGATTTTATAACCATGTTGACATTTAATAATAGACAATATGCAAATATTAACACATTAAGTATGTGTAGGGACAGAAAAATGAAAATGGTGAAAAACCTCAAATTAAATAGAAAAAAAAAAAAAAAAAAAAAAAGACATGCCTATAATGAGGGAATCAAAGTCCTACAAATTATATTTAGAGGAAAACCTATCACCTGAAGACAAAGGAAATCATTTAATAATATCTTTATCCTCAGGTATTGTCCAGATTTGTGACAACTAACTAACCTACATACAATGTCACATGTATGCTATGTATAATACATGTATATTTAAATTAGAAATGTAGCATTCCTTAAATGCTAGAATGAAGGTAACTACTTTTCTCTATGGCACCTGATAACATTAATGTTTTTGATAATGACGAGAGATTGAAAGTATTCAAACAAAAGCATTATTAATTTTGAAGCATTTCTCCACAAATTTGATCTATGTGTGACAATGTATACTGAAAAAATGTAATAAAATAAATAAATAGACCGACTGACCTTGAATGTCAGTCAATTTTAATACAACTCATTTAAATATTTTTTAACACTCATGAAATTGCTAACTGAAATTTTGTGACTCACAACATATATAAAGTATATGTCATTGTAAATAAGATGAAGTGTGTGTGTTGAAATATTTGAACATTTACTTTAGATAAAGAGCTGTTCACATCTCAAATTATTTTTCTGAAAAATAGTTAACATACTGGCTTATAAATAATTATGATTATTTTATTAAATGTTTAAGTTATAACTTAAAGATTGTAGTTCACAATGGTAGTTATAGCAACTGGTCTAAGCCAATCCTTTTGAGGAGAAAGCATTGTTTGTTAAATAAATGGAGAAAAATCATGAGACTATAGAAGAAAAAAAAAAAAAAGAAAAGGAAAAAAAAAAAGCATCTGAACAGCATCATATGTGTCTTCAGTCCCACTAATTCATCAAAGTGAATCATCTTAAAGTTAAAGTACTGAATGTATACATACTAGCTGTACCTATGGAAATTTCATGGTTCTTCTATTTCAATTTTCTGATGTATCATAATATTCAATGAATAAATAATCTCATTGTTAGTTCCACAACTCATAAATACCTATGGAAATTCCCCCAAAACATTGTTAAATATTTGAGTTAAACAACTATAGCAAAATATTGTAATAACAATCACAAATATGAATACAGATCATTATTTAAAGTAATAAGAGGGTACAAATCAAATAAAATTTCACTGAAGCATACATTAAACACAACAGAGCATTATAACCTTTTTTCTCTCTGAAACTAAACAGCATCTCTGATATGTCTTTTCCATTTTTCCTCACATATCAAAACAGAATAGTCCATTATTTATGAGGTATTAGCGGGGTGTTATGTATATGCTAACTAAAGAACAAACAGAATTATAATATGATGTGTTTTTAGAATTATACTTTGTTTGAAATTTGAACAGACATCTCAAAATAAATAAAATCAGTGAATACTTATAAAATATTATCTGGAAACAATTTAAAAACTGTTAACATGAAAAGCTGTTTGTATGCTAAAAAGTCTAAAGGTGAATTTCTTTCCCAAGGATATACAGAAATCATTCCCAAAGTTATTTATGACCCTTAAAAATGTAATATTATTGGCAAGGAGAGAAACAAAAGGTTTTTATTTTTACTCTTTATTTATTAAAAAAAAGAACACAATCAGAATAAAAACATAAGCCAAGTGTGTGCAAAATAGATTTCTAACATTTCATAAATAACTAGCAGAGAATTTGGTAGGAATAATGAAAATAAAAATGTATTTATAGCAAAACTTAACAATGGCATGTTCATATTATTTAGGCAACTAGAATTGTGGGAGGTCTTTGTACTTAATGCCCCAGAGAATATTGTCATTGATGTTTTACTTTTTTCTCTTGTTTTACTGACATCTTAATGTCATCAAGCAATGTAAAGGTTGGAAAGAACCAAAAACTTAGAATCCAATCTCTTTTAGTTACATTATGATGGTAGATCAATAACTCTCTAGCCTTATATATAATTCTCACTATATAATGTTCAGTCTATGGGATTAAGGAAGGAAAAGATGTTGAATAATAAATATTTTTTTATGTTAAAAAAAAAAAAAATTTTTTTTCATGACTTACATATGTATCCACATCAAAGTGAATCCAAAAGTTATAGTCTTATCCAACATACAATAAATAAAAAATAATGAATTCAAATATCTATCAAATTTATATTGAAGAAAATTCATAACATTTCTCATTCAAAGTATTTTGCACTCAGATTTAAGCTAACAATGATTGAAGATTATTTCAAAATAAACTTGTACACAATCAATTCCAACATCTGAACTGTCTTTGAAGTCATAAGACACCTTATGTAAATAAGTAGGCTCAGGATTTTAGAAACATGCCAGATGTTAGGGTTGATTATTATGAGCAAATCAACCTAAAGTCAAACTAAATGGACACAAAAATAATGCTAAATTTGATCAAGCAATATGAAGTACTTTCAAGAAAAACATAGAAGTTTTTATAGTAATTTAATATAGACCTATAAATATTTAAACAAATTTGCTAAGTTCTAACTTGGACACTTCTAAGCACCCAACCAAAGAAGGAATTTATTACTTCTAAGTAATAAAACCAGTGTTTTGTTATATAAGAAATTTCATTCATCATTTGATAAGAAGCTACAAACTAAGAGAAATCATGTATATAAATGTTGTATCTAACATACAAAGAAAATCATTTGATTAAATTTTATAAAACAAAACATCTACCACATTAATAAAAAACAGCAATAATTTCATTAAAATTTAAGAAAATAATTTAAAAAAAAAAAATCTTGAAAATGTGGTAAAATAATTTTACAAAAAATCTTGAAAACCTGGGAAAATATTTTTTCAAAAATTTGTAAAATTTCTGCATGCTATTTTTATGTATGATTTCTTACAAAAATGGTTTACAATTTAACAATTTACATTAGAATGAAGCTAACTAAAAAATTTTGAAAAAATTGTTTGCCTATATAAAAAGTCACCCTAAGACTATCAAAGTACAAAAAAAAATCTACTGTTATCATCAAATTAGTATATCTTGGTTTCACATTCACTATATACTATTTTGAATTCCTTCATTAGCCAAAACCAAATATATCATTCAGTATTGTACATTAGTCAGTGTGTCCTAATAAAGAATTTCAGCAGATTAGCATCTTTAAATCTATTTATGTAAGATAAGAATCCTATAAGTTATAATCATGTTCATATTCTTTCAGTGCAATCTTGTTCTATCTCTGAACCAATTTTAAAAAAGATTCTACTATCTACACAATGACAACATAACCAACCTCTTTTTATTTGTCTACAGAGATCTGCAGATATCAGTGACCAATAGAAGCATATCAAAGAATATTATGTTTATCCTCACCAAAATAAGTACACCCAGCACATTCAAGTTGATGGTTACAAGACAAAGAATCCTACAAGCACTTGAAGGCTTATCCTCACAAAAGAAGAGGCTAAAAGAGGATTGTCATTGTTGGAGCTGAGCAGTATGTAGGAGAGATGTTTTAAATAGACTGATTATGTTTTGAATAAAAAAAAATCATTGAGCACTAACTGTAAATGCTGTAGACTGGTTATATTAAAAGATATGGACACCAATCATGATAGAGTTGTAGAATAAAGTATGAACTCAGCTTGCATTTAAGTATTCAATGCTTGCCAGGGAAGGAAGAGTTGATTAAACACAAAAGGTGGTTGTTATTGTTTCACCTTTGAGAATAGAAAATAAAAACATTTGTAATGTTATTTGATTTTCACAGACATCTCCCAGTATAATAAAAAGATAGAAAAAGAAACCATCCCTATTAAAAATCAATACAGAAAGAAGAGTGATACCAAATACAAGATTGCACAATCAAAGTGCAAGCAATGAAAACCAAAAGAAAAGGGGAAAAAGTTACATTCATTACATTAAATTATAACGTGCTATGATTTATTATGCTACAACAGCAAAGAAATTTCAGATTATAAAATTTACTGATTTACTTGTATATAAATATATGAGCTTAACTATTTGCTACTGTAAATGATAATCAGTTCTTTCTCATGTTTTCAACAGTACATGTTTATGAGTAAACTTTAAAAAAAGTTCTTCATAAAGATGCAAACATGAAAATCATCTTGCAGCTATAACTTTCTATTATATAGAAAGGAACAGAATTCTGTTTTTAGATAAATTATAAATCTTATCTAAAAATTATTAAGTTTCCCACTGTGACAAAAATGTCTCCATTCTGATGATAGCCATGCTGGTAAGTACTTATTATTAATTTTTTTTTTATTTTTATTTTAAATCATTTTACCTCAGGCAAGGTAATAATGCCACTAAGATGTAAGAGGTTACGGGGAATGAAAGAGAATGAGAAGACTTTAGTGAAGAGAAAGAACAATAAAAGAACAGGATTCAGGAATTTGGCATTGCATTTAAATTTTTGAAGATTATAAGTAGCAGGGAAGCAAGAAATTGGAAGGGAGTGTCACAGGCAAGAAATGTAAAAAAAGAAACTATTAGAATAGAATACATAATTGCATCTACAGTGTGGTTCAAAAGAGTTTGCAAATACTGATATTTTGCATTTTCTCTAATAAAATATGCTTTTATGGACAAAAGTTGAATATTTTAATTCCTTAATGCTTGCCCAATACCCAAACATTACATCTTAGAATAAATTACAAAAATTAGCTTTATTCGTGATGTTAATTAAGGAAATAATACTAACCCTAAAGTTTTTGCAAACTTTAATTTCAATGCAAAAAATTGATCCTGTTCAAATCAATTGTACAAAATAATGAAAAGGTGTATTATGCATTATATACCAATGAAAGTTGGTATGGCTTTGTTTAGATATCAGTATATGAAAACACAAGGAGCACATTAATATTTAATTTTTCAACAATCATTCTTAAGAAGCTCAATAAGTTGTTTATCGACTGATGAAGTGAGTTTCCTAACTTCGCTGGCTGTAATTTTAGAACAAACATCCAAAATACACTTCCACAGGTGATCCTTGTTAGAAAAGGGCCGTCCATTTTCATAAATCCGACACTTTACCATGACCCAAAGGTTCTCAATAGGGTTTAAATCGGGACTCTGTGGTGGCCATACGATAATCTTGTCCCCTATAAAACATTGGTTTGCCAACTACTCTTTGGTAAAGCATGCCGCATGACTGGGGGCATTATCTTGCTGATAAACAAGATTACTACAGAACTCATCATTTTGTGATTTCAATCAGGGTATGAAATTGTCTTTTAAAAATTGGCAATAATTAGCTGAATTCAGTTTGAGTCTTTCTCAAACAAGAAATGGTCCAATTAATGTTGAGCCACAAATTCCAGCCCAGAACATCACTCCACCACCGCTTTGTTGGTGTTTAAAATACAAGTGAGGAGTTTCCACCATGAATGAGCCAACCTCTTTTCCAATCATTGGGGCTGTCTAATGTAGCTTGGGCTTCATCCATCCAAATTACTCTTTGGAAATCAATTCTTAAGTAATTGTCTGCCCATTCTAACCTCTTCAGGCGATTCATTTCACTCAATGGCTATACTACAGAGAATGCGATTTCGTGTTGCTTTCAATACTTCTTCACAGCCAGCTTGCTTAAAAATCTCTTTGCTGGTGCTGTGAGAGTTCTGTTTGAGCCTTTTTTTTTAATTTTTCTTAAATCACTCTTGTTAACTGCACGTGGGCGACCACCCTTGTGCTTCTTGTGCTCAACTTTACCATAATTGACATACTGCTTCACTGTGCGATGATTTCATTTAATTATTTTTGCTATTTCCAGTGTGGTTTATCATTGAGAGTAATTTCAATATTTTGGCTTTTTCATCAGCAGTCAGCATCTTCCCACAAGCCATTATTTTAAAATTTATGATTTCTGCAAACACTTTTGATTCACCTAAAATATATTGAAATCCTTAAATAAATAATATGGAGATTTTCATTAATTAAACCTTTATATCATGTTGGACATGTCATTTTAAATTAAATATATTTATTCTATTGTTTACACAAGCCATTACAATTGTTTAAATTTGTATATCCTAGAAATATTATAGGGGCAAACCTTTTTCAGTCACACTGTAGTTAATTCAACAGTGAAATGGTGAGACCTAGTTGCCAATCTAGTAGCAAGCTTAAATTCATGTAGTCAAGGCACCAAGGAGGAAAGCTCGTCAGGACAACTGTCATGAAAGTATTTGTAGAAAAGACAGAGGGAAAACAGATGTCAGGGGGAAAGTGACTGAAATCAAGATGCAAGGTCAGGGTCAATTAAATAACATACTCTTCTTTGAAATTTGACAGGAAGTAGGAGTGCTAGACCAGATATGGCAACAATGTATGGACAAATGGTAGATTAATAAATGTGAAAGATGAATTCTGACAAGAAAAATGAACTGGCACAACACAGTGAACCAACTTTCCCAGCAGTAAACTGAGCAATTGATTCAATATAGTTGCTCCACTTCAAGTGGGTGGAAAACGTGAACCCAAGAAGATGCAAAGAGTTGTTCTCCTGGAGGTTAGCATCAGCCATGCTGATGGCAGGCAGAAAAGGTTCTCTATGGTGATTAAATGAAAGCAGTTTTGTTTGGGAGCATTAAAATTTACAAGCCATTCCTTTCCCCAGTTAGCCACTGATTGGAGGTCCTTTTTGAAAACAGTTGCCAGTTTTACTTTATCAGACCTGTCAGAATTGTTACTGGGTCATTCCATGTCAATTCAACCAATCAATGTAACTCCAAAAAGATATTTTTTTATTTTGATATATGTTCTTATTGAGCAAAATTTCAACTTGCAATATCTTGAAAACAGTTAAGAATTTTCAGGATTTTCTAATGACTATAAGATTTACAACATATATCAAAATGAAAAAAATATATTTTTGGGGGTTACACTTTTATATTTCTTTGTGTTGAATTGACATGGAAGGACCCTACTAAGACAGAAGTAAATAGTTATGTCATCAGCATAAATATCTAGTTGGGAATTGATGACATCGGGAAGGTCATTGATAAAGATAAGAGACAATGTAGATCCAAGAATAGAGCCTTGGGGGGAACAAATGAAGTAGAAGCATGTCCATTCAACATGACCATCATTATATGATTTATTAGGAACAATTGGATTAAGCCAAATATTCATCTAGAGACACTGTAGCCCTTGAGTTTGTGGGTAAGGCTAGAATGTCAACCACTTTCAAGATATTTAAAAGGTTTACTGTCCTTATCTAACCCCCGATAGACAAATTCAGTAATAGTATGGGGAGTTGGGAAGTTAAATTCAAAGTTAAAATGAGAAAAGACACAAAAGTTCCCATTAATTTTAGTAATATGTTATGCATATTCAATGTCTCATGAGAGTCGAGGTACATTATCCAAATTAAGTGATACAGAAGCAGTCAGGTTAATCTTTAAATTAATCTTTTTAAATAATTAGATCTGTTCAGAAATATCCAATAATTTATGATCAGAGATGACAACAAAAAATACCAAATTTCACACACTTGACAATATGGCAGTGCAATAAAATGATTTCTCTTTGGTTGGCTAATAATCAACAGATATACAAAACAATGACTTTTTATTAGGTAGAGATATTTATTCAGATATGTACAAGAGGTTGTGGAAAGCTGTGATTGCCCATGTCCAGAAAGGACATGGCATGTAGAAAATGAGATTTTAAAACAGTTTGAAATTAGTAAAATGAAAAATAAAGCAACACAATAGGCAATTTGAAAAGAATACATTAAAATTTTAAAAAAATAAATTTATCAAAATGAAATGGTTAGCTTTTGAATCAAAAGAAACTCTATAGAAAATTTAGTAACGTTTTCAAGTGGGTGAAGAAAAAGCAACACTCCTCTCAAATCATTTCAGATATAATGTATCACTTTTAATAAATATTAAAGAGGCCTAATCTCAAAGGATAATCAAGAATAAATAATTAGCTAGTAATCTTTGGCCAATGGTTACCATCTACAACTAATTGACATGGCATTTACCAATATCAAAGTGATCTTCAGAGAACAGCATGATGCCAACTGTTATTATACAGTTGGGTGCAATAAGTAGTAATTGGAGTACTGATTTCCATTTAAAATGAAGCTAATATGTGATTTTTTTTTTTTAACAAATAAATGACAGTCATTCCAGAAAGATCAGAGGAAATTTCAATAATGTAACAATCATTCTTCCGAGTAACCAACTTATTTTTATTGCTGCTGGCTGTCTAATCAAAGAGCTAAATTACTGAAAAGATCAAAAGGATAATTTTGTAGAGATATTATCATTTTAATAATCTGTCATTGATATAAATAAGAGAAAAGAAGAGACATTTTTAAGGTGTTATAAAGAGATTAATACTTTAAGATGAAGAATTTTTAACATTTCTTTCTCAAAGTAATTTTACTTGAAATTCACCATTCAACAATCTGTTACAATAACCAAGACAATTTTTACAGTACAAGTTATATCGATTTACATGAGTTCTTATAAACATAATGCAACATAACGGAATTTGTTATCAGTTACTTGATGGGACAGGATTAAATGTTTCAATGATGAACAGCAAAAAATTAATGAAACTAATGAAGAAATCAATGTAATTTTACAATACAATGATTTTTCCATGATGCATGTTTTGTATGAAACACACATTTTAATCAAACATTTTTCTTTTTGTGTATGCCAAATGTTTTGAACTGTAATCAACCCTTGTCAAATATATATATTTTTTTAAAATCAGGCATAAAGAATTGAGAAACTTCATATCTAGATTTTGTGGCATAAAACTCCAGAGATTTTTAAGAGGTTAAAATGATGTAAAGAAGTTAAAAAAAAAACAAAAAAAACATAAAAACTAGAAATGTGTCAGAGGCAGCAAGGAAAAAATAAAATTTTATTAAATATTTAATGATTTAAATTTCAATTTAGTTGGACTATTTATTTTGATATTTAAATCTTGTTTATAAAGCAGAAGTCATGGCCCCTTTTTTTTATCTTCCTTCTTTGGATATATAGTTTAAATATTTAACTGTGGCCAAGAGCCATGCCTCCTACCAGATTGCTTAATTTACATAATTTTCCTATTTTATGTGTACACTAAATAAAAAAAAATACAAACTCTATACAGTTGGTGATACATTATCAATAGATACAAGGGCAACTTTCTTGTGTGGAATTATGAATAAATACAAAAAATCCATACTAATTGACTGAGGATTTTAGTTTTATATCCTATCTTTTATACATGTCTAAAAAAATGTCATTATTTGATTATGTTACATCAGAATAACTCATCTATTCTTTTTTGTTGTTGTTGTTGTTGTTAGAGTTAACAATTAAAACAGATGTCTTGAGATATGCACCAACAAGTACAAACTTGCCTTCTAACTAGTTTTCATAGAACAGACAAGTTTGAACAAGGACTTGTCTCAGCAATGTAATACATAAGACATCTTCATACAAATCACCAAGTTTTAAGAATTTGCATAAAACAAAAATTATAATGGACTTCTAAATAGATGTACTATGTAGCCTAATCTAAAATATTCATTTCAGATTAGGCTACATATAAGATTTATGGTTTTTGTAGTATTTCTGAAAACAATCATACAATTTTCAAAAATCATGAAAATTATCCTCAAATAAATAAAAAATTCACAATGTTTTACTGGATGCATGACCTAGTAGATTAAATGAACTGAGTTACCTGGCAAGTTCACAATTTCTAGGTGGAACAGTGCAAAAATGCCACACTGATTCAGTAGAAGAAACAAGTGACATCACAAGGAAGAATTAACTGATATGAGATAACCTCTAACATAGAAAGTGAAATAGGAAAATTTACTGCCATAGAATGAATGAAGAATTCAATTTGAATTACCAAGTTGAATAGACATCTGAAGATGGCCAGAAGTAAAATGACTGAAACATAACTAAGATGAAAACACTAATCATAGCAAATTGGCATATACTAATAATAATTACACATCTAAAAAAAAAACCTAGACAAAATCATTCACAATATTAATGAATATTTCAAAAGGTCATTTGTCTAAAAAATTTAGTCTCTCTTTAAGTTTGTACAAATTGATTGGAAACTTATGTAATCAGGATAATGGTGAAAAAAAAATTAAGGTTTATGAGGTTAGTTACGGTAGAGATTAAGAGATGCAGCAAATTAATCCCTGGTGAAATCAGATTATACAACTTGTTTTAAAAAAGAAAGAAATGACTGATGAGAGAAAGGGAAGAAAGGTGCCCACCTACTTTATTTGCATGTGATTGACAAGTTAATTAAAACAAAAGGTAATAAGGTGCATCAGAGTGAAACAAAAAAAAATCTATCAAGTGATTAAAAAACTATTATAATAAGCACATTAGTCTTAAGCTTATAGAAAATCTATCGCAACTAGAATTATCTTAAAGAAAAGCATTTTCTTCAGACTTTAAAATAAACTTTTCTCCAAAATTATGGTTTCATTTTAATATAAAAGTAAATTTATTAAATATGCAACTAATGATAAAAAAGCATTTATTCCACACAACAAATATTTATTTTTCAAACATTATCTGCTTTCTTGTCCATGTACTTAAACTCAACACTATACAGCGAAAATTTTAGATCAAAGTCAAGTTAATAACCATGTCAGATCACAGATTTAATGATCACACCTTGTATTCACAAAAAAACTTCTGAAGTAATTCCAGCAGTTACATTTGAATAAATATTCTCCTTTCAGTGCCATTAAACTTCCCTGTGGAGTATAGGACCACAGCCTCACTACACTAAGTGTGGCTGCTGTGATTTCTTTAACAAGTTGGTTTTTACAGGGTCAAGTTGCTAGCCCCATGCCAAAATGATTTTGAATTCAGAGTTATCCTTTTCCTAGATGGGTTGGCAACCAAGACTATAGAGTTCTATTTGCCCTGCTATTTTAACACATGGCTAGGAGGAGAATAAATGTATTCATATCTTTCCCAAGAGTATTTGCATGAAAATGAATGCAACGAAGTTGGTCAGAATTTAAACTCAGCATGTAGATTCCACTTTTTACTTCAAAACTACTATGTTAGGCATACATCCCTGAATAAACATATTTATCTGTTTTTGATAACATACTTTTAGTGATCTGATGATTAATATAAATATCTATTCTAAGATATTTTCCTTTTGGCACCGGGGGGGAGGGGGGGTGAAGGGATTTTTAATTTTGGATTACTGATCCTGCTGTCATCAAGACAAGTGGGTTGCTGCAGATTGTTTCAGAGTATTTCTTCAACTGTTTTGCAACAGAGGTGAGATGCCTGTTTGTTAAACAAGTTTGGCAGCTTGGAGACTGATAATGCTGGATATCCCAATCATGACTGTCATGAAATTGTATCTGCTGGATATTGACATTTAGCTATTTTTTTTTTGTTCCTCTGCTTGTTGGATAACAGACTTAGATGAAGTGGCCAATGCAGTCAGGTTGTCATTTGCAAAGGAGCAAATTGATAAGGTTTGCAGTTGCAATGATTGAGATGTATGGCAATGCTGATGAAGACACTTATTGTCCAGGAGAGTGCTAATGGTCAATAACAGAACAGGCAACCATTCCCTCCTCTGTGGCTGAAATGCAGTGCATAGACAGGACAGTTGGTGCTGGTCAAGTGAAGACAAGATTATTGGATCCCATTTGTATTATTTGGTTACAAACTTTGGAGTGTCAAGGACATTATTGAAGGACTTTTATGTACTCTGTGTCTACATTAAATCCTTTAATGTTTTGAAGAAGCTTGTAGACAAAGAAGAAATAGAAATTAGTGGGGAAGTAGGCCAGTAGAGCAATGTGTTGGAAACTGAAGACCAATCAAGTTGTGGGTTGTACATGGTAGCTGAGATGGTGGAAAATTCTGATTCCTCTATGTTTGGATGTGGTTCCTCATTATGGTTACTAAGGATAGGCAAAGTACAAATGGTAAAACTGAAGATGCACCCAAGTGTTAGGACAGATGTTGTTCAATATGGTATCAATGGTGACAGAGAAGGCATCTGTCACCAATATCTGTACAACCTTTTGGATCTTCAGGGGAATCTTACACACTTACTGTAGAAAGCTCTTAGTTACCAGGAATTGTTTGATATTGAGGTGTGATAATTCTACCACTGAACATTGACAATGGGGGTTCAACAAAAGGGATAACTGACAGTTTCTACATTTTCACCCCGCCCTTTCTGTTAGCCATCAAGAAGAAATTGCAGGCGAGTTGGTTGATGAGAGGAAAGAAAGAGATGGTTGTTGCAGACTGTATTACTGTATCTTTCTCTCTCAGGAGGAACAACAATCTTTGGAGACATTTGATGGATTATCTAGATTGGATTTAGCTTAGTCACTTTCACCAAACAAAACTAATCAAAAACCTTATAGAAAAAAAACTCAAATGAGGTTGAGAAAATAAACAGGCTAATTTTCTCTGTTTACAAGAAATGTTTTCTATAATTTTTTTCTTATATTAGTACAATGATTAATATTTATTGTGTGTAATTATATTTGTGTAATTAAGCAGTTCATTGTTCTTGTATGTAAAAATTCAAACAAATTTTTGGCTGCAATATTTTTCAATAGATAAAAGTAATAAAAAGTGTATTTGTTAACTGCGCATTTCTTTACACAAGTGTTTGAAATTTTTCACCTGTATATTACTTTGAATATATTAAAAATTAAATTTATACCTGTTTTATTCATTAGAAAAAATGTTATCAGTAATAATGTTTACTGTTTATAAATTAAAATTAATCAATTCAGATATAAATTTTAAATTGTTTCTAACATATATAATTTGTTTCATTCATTAGAATAAAATTGAATTTTTCAGAGCTCATAAAAACTTTTTTCTATGTATCCTAATTGTATTAACTTTTACATTTATATATTTCTTATTATATTTTTAAAAACTGTTGTAATTTAGGCATGTTTTTTTGAATATTGACAAAATAAATTAAAACAAAATTCTATGTGTGTGCGTGTGTTTGACTATAAATCTTGATATTCCATATTATAATTTTATGAAACAGCTAGCAAGAACAATATAAAAATTCTGCTCAGAATTTCAACTACACTTAGTATTTCATTATACATATAACATAGATATCCTGTAAGTAATACTTACATTAATTCTTAACCAGAAAGTCAATCCTTGTTTTTCAATGTCCAACATACAGATTGATTTTCATTCCATTTAGATTAAGAAAAAAAAATCAAAATTTTGTTCCTTATTGCCAGAAACAGTTTGTTAGTATAAAAAACGGTGACAGCTAAGTGTTAGAGTAACAACAAGACAAAAATATGATATTCATTATTCTGCTTTCGCAATTGAATACATGATAGATGATACTCAGCTTTTGTGTATATACATGCTTGTGTGGACATAATTACTAGAGGTGGTGATATATGTTTTATGTTGTAGTTTCTTTTAAGTTATATTTTGGAATATAGTTTGATTTCTTTAAGAAATTGTAGGATATTATATGGATTAATGGATTAGGATAATCTATGGATTAATGTCATGAAAGAGTTATTTCATGTTGGTTGTTTAGCTATAGATTGTTCCTTTGAGTCAAATCACTGGATCCAACCAATGCCAGAGGCATAGCATGTGCAACTAGAATAATCTACCCCAGTGGACGAAATAAAGGATTCAGTTCAAAATGCCAATCACCTGAAGAAGGCCAGAGTGTACAATGGCCAAAACGTCATAAATATGGCAATAAAGAGTGTAAATAACTATAATACCTAATCTTAGAAATATAGACAGATAATTTAAAAATCTGAAATTATCATTAATAAAAGATAGCTGTTTAACTAGAAGTTAAAAATTAATTTAATATTTATTAATCTATGATATAAAGAGTCAATATCATTCATATATTGATTAAATAAGGATGTCTAATTATTAGAAATGCTAAAATTTTCTTTGCTCTAGATTTTAATTGCAGTTGTTATTGAAATATTGAATAAGAAATCATTTATACAAACATTTCTCACAACTTATGAGTAAATATGTATTTATCTAATATGTACCATAAATCCTTTAATTAATAATAGATAAGTAGATTACTTAAAATATCATCAATTTTATACTTTTTGCAAACAGCATTTCTTCATTTTGAAAAAACTAGAAACAATAATGACAATAAAATATGGCATCTATAAAAATAGATCTGGTATAAAAAAAAAAAGAACTTATTTCTACACATTATTACAAAGTTGTAAAATGTGATCAGCTATAATTGCTTTAACAATTCCAAGTGGTTCTCAGGAACTTAAATGCCAAGCAGCAGCAGCAGCACTTCATAATTTTTCTGATGTTGCCACCAGAACCATGTTCTAGTTACACAGCTTTGTATTTAGTACAGTTTTAGAATAAAAAAAGCTAACTTGATTTCATTCAACTGGAGTTTAAGGATTGCCAAATAAATTAAAATCAGATTAACCCTTTCAAAATTGATTACATATAAAACTGATGATTAAACTGATGAGCATAGACCAAACAAAAATGCATGATTAGTAGCCCATTTATAGATTATCTTAAATATCAATTTATTTCATCCCCAAATTTAAACAGACAGAAACAACCAAATATAATGCAGATAACCGCCTTTTTGCCTCTTCATTGCTTAAAAATCTGTAAGGACAACACAGGCATTGGAAAGATTCAATAAAATCCACATAAAATAAATACAAGATAAACTTAATTATTAAAGCATTTAATATCAAAATGGATGAGCATTTGTCTTAAGACAACTAATTTTATTCTAAAATGTACAATTGAAGATTGAATATGTTAGCCATAAATTGAATCAAAATAGAAATGAAGTAAATAATGGTCCAACATTTATGTCATAAGCTGAGGACCAGAAATACAAACAATAATAGAAAATGCTTCAATTTCACTTTATATAGTTGGCATTTCGGTTAGAACCAACCAAGTTGTATTATGATAACAGGAAAAATATTTTTTCTGAGAAATATATTTGATAACCATTATTATTACTTTAGGCTAAACTAGAAAAATTAAGTAAAATTACATCTTGGTTAACTTTTAATGTACTTGTATCTCTTATAACACATGTTATTGAGGTTGTTCCAAAAGTAATGCCTCATTTTATTATGTTGGCCGCAATGTCAAAGGCAGATATTGGTGGCTATGAAAGAAGAGGTTGAACCTTCCAACCAATGACCCATAATGTTTGTTATTTTATTTTGTTGCTCCACACTGTCAGAGACAAATATTGGTGCCTATGCTAGTAGTGGCTGAATCTTTCCACTATGAAGCATAAGTGTTTCACTAAATTCCTCCATTTATCAATGCTTGACAAAAATTTCTGGAAATGAAACAGTGAATGAGAGCACTGTTAGGCAATAGGTAATGTGTTTAAGTAGTGGTGAGGTGTATGTATAAAAAGTAGGTTGCTCTGCTGATTTATGAGCACTGCATAATGTGTTACTGTCAAAACATAACCAATGGGGATTAAAAAAAAAAAAATTATCTTTGGAAATATTCTCTATTCAACAATGTTATTGTGCTCTTCTGTATCTGCTGTTATTTATGCAGAAAGAAACATAAGAGACATTACTTTTGGGCTGTCCTATTGTGTGCTTGTTTCTTTCTACTGTGCATGGTTGCTAAAGATAATCAGAATTTCCTGTGAGAATAAACTTGATGAGTTATCACTTTTGGTTAATAAACTGCTCCTTCTATCAATTGACTCAAACTCAGCAGTTGAGAAAGCTACTAATAATTTCTCAAATGGAAGTCTCATTAGCAGTTGATTAGTATTTATCAAAAATGAGTCAAAAAAAAAAACCAAAAAAACCCACAAGTCTAGCATATAACAACATAAAAATATACTTCAGTTTTATTTATTTTTACAAAGTAATATTTATGGTCTGATAAAATTTTACAGCCTTAGGTTATTAATATTATTGAAATATCTTTGTTCATCAGATTCAATTTTTCTGGGTCTCTAGCTATTCAAATTAATTTTAGAGTTTGTTAAGATTTAAAAAGTCTTTAAAGTTTCACCAGATTTTCATATACAAAAGCATTGCAGCATAAAATCATCCTTTGTAAAGGCAAGGAAAAAATGCTATGCTATAACTTAATATTCCACTTAATATTTGTAAATGCACGAGCCAAGCATCATGATGCTATTATTCCTCAAATGATTGTTTGCTTCACAACATCCCCCTCCCCACACAGACTTTTCCAATTCAAAATGAAATCCCCCCCCACCCAATGAATTAAACTGAATTCACTCAATTTTGTATCAATAAAGTAAATGATTTCTGCATTTAATTCTGACATGTGGTAAAGTCAGAAAGCATTAAAAAAAAAAAAAATATTGCACTTATCAAGACGAGAAAATTAGTATGCAGAGACTTGAATAACAACAATGGATTCTGAGCTTGTTATACATTTTGTGATTGGTGGAATTGAAGAAAAAAAAAAAAAAAACCTTAATAAAAGAACCTTTGAGCACTGGTAAGCGCGTACACACACACACACACACACATATATATATATATATATATATATATATATATATATGAGAGAGAGAGAGAGACACACACACACAGACACACATCTGAAGATACAGTGTAAACCAACTGCAGAAATAAATTTAAATGTAAGGTTTTTCTTTGAAATTTTTCTTAATTACATTGCACTGTATGATTTGTTATTATTCTCATACATTGAGCTCTCGACTAGGTGTTTCACCTGGATATTCACATTTTAGGAACTCCTTGGGATTATCCACATAACCAAAGGATATATATATATTTTGATGCATCTTTCGTTAAATAATATAGACAAGTTTTGTCTATTTATTTTAAGTAAGTTCCTTTCATATTGTCTGATAAGCTTAATAACATTATCATTTAAAACAACATGCCTGGCTGCGTACACAACTCCGGAAAATCCTTGTTGAAAACACAACTATACTTAAACATGAAAACAATAAACAAAATTCTTGAAGCTATATACATAAAACAGTTGAAACCTAACCTGAACAAAATAAATTATGAAATCTCACAAATATTCTTAAATGCCTATAACTGATAACAGAAGACATTGGTTTACACCAACGGCTTCCTATACTTAATACTTCTTGTTTTCACTCTCACGTGATCATGTGTGACATCACAATCTGCAATGTGATTTTTGCTTCTGTGTCTTGTATACATGAGTTTGTCGTTGCTTTGAAATTTTTCATGCAACAAAAACAGACTATCATTATTGTTTTGTCCGCATATTGTTTGATATATTGAAATGTAATTGACATCTTTAATAATGGCTTATGTAAGCCGAAAGTTTAGATAGAATTAAAACATGTATCAATATGGTGATTTCCTTTCGACTTTCAATGATAATGTTATTAAGCTTATCAGACAATATGAAAGGAACTTACTTAAAATAAATAGATAAAACTTGCTAAATTATTTAATGAAACATGCATCAATGAAAATTGCTGCCTAAATACACACTATACATATATATATATATATATATATATATATATATATATATATAATTAAAAATGGACAAAGTCCGACAATTTATTTATTAAAGACATTTTATGTTTAACGTTCTTTTATAGATACAAGTATTTAAGTAAATGCTCTGTTTATAATAAACAGTATTAAATAACATTTACCGCCAGAATGTCCGAGAAATTTTCATAGAAAATATTCGTCCTTTGACAGGATTCAAACCTGCATCCTATAATGGAACTGTCATTTACGCTGGACGCCTTAAAGACTATAAAAGAACGTTAAACATAAAAATGTCTTTAATAAATAAATTGTTGGACTTTGTCCATTTCTTAATATATGACGTTTTGTTTACATTTGATACGCCTGAGCAGTTATGAATGTACGAGATTCATAGAAGATTGAAGTTTATAAGCAGTAAATTCGACCTTGCCTACCTAACGCCCTTTGTGGCCCAGACGGTAAGGCACGTCAAGCGTAAATGACGGTTCCAGATAGGATGCAGGTTCGAATCCTGTCAAAGGACGAATATTTTCTATGAAAATTTCTCAGACATTCAGGCCGGTAAATGTTATTTAATACTGTTTATTATAAACAGAGCATTTACTTAAATACTTGTATCTATAAAAAAGAACGTTAAACATAAAAATGTCTTTAATAAATATATATATATATATATATATATATATATATATATATAATAAATAAATAAAGGTGCTATAATGAAACCCTCTGTTCAAGGCAATTTAATTTGTAACCCACAATGGCTCTTAACCTTTTAATGATTAAGATTTGTAGTTTGTATAGTGAGAGACAAGCCCACAAAATAAAACCTTTCTTTGGTGCTTTTTTTTTCTTCTTTTTATCTTCTTTGTAAAAATGATTTTATTTCATTAGCACACAAATGTGTGCGAGTGAGTGAGAGAGTTGAAACATTCCCGGCCTGAGTAAGAACAAAAAAACCCTAAAATCTGATATTTGGTCAGATTCTGGGAAGTGGGTCAAGCTGAGAACATTTCAGCATCCTCCCTCTGTGTGTATACGTAATTATATATGTATGTGAATAGGCAGCACAGGGAGGTTTCCATATTCTGAAAAATCTCTGCACTACCCCATTGTCCAAAATGTATGATGATATTAAATAGCAAAAGATGTCAAATTTATTTTCCAATTTATTCATTATTCAATCATTTGGCAAATTTAATACATATTTTCAATTCATATATATTTCACAAATTCCTACTCAGGTACATCAAAAATGTTAAACCACTGATCTTACCATATAAATATTTCTTGTAATATTGCACTCAAAACTAATAGTGGCATTTTTGTTTCATTAGATGTTAAGTTTTTTTTTGTTTCTTTTTTTCTGTCAAAGAAAAATACACACAATATATATATATATATATATATATATATATATATATATATATATATATATATATATATATGAAAGATAACATTTCTAGCTCCTACCTCATAATATTAAATCAACAATTTCACAAACTTCTATCTTGTACCATACAAGGATTTTTCTATGACCATCATGTGACATTTACACATGGATTGATGGTATGGCTATGGGATTACCTCTTAGTCCTACCCTAACTAGAAACAATATAGTCATTTTCCAAGCCTAAGATATGTTAGATATATTGGTGACATATTCATATTGGCCTAACTATAAGCAAGTTAAGAGTCATACTATGCATATATCACTTAATGATTGTAATAAATACCTATGAGTTCTCATTAAAAAAATAAAATTCCTAACCTATTTATAATTACTGACATAGGACCTAAAAAATCACCTTTATATAAAAAAACAATATTACTCATTAATTCCTGAGAGTTTACATATCTAATAGCAATAATGAAAAAACATTATATTCTTACCTTGGTCACACAATCACCAAATGTACATTAATTTGTCACTTGACAAAATTTAATGTAATTTATACATATACTGATCAACTTATCCTAGGAAACCAAAATATGACTTAATATTATTGGGTTGTCTGGAAAATTCATGCAGATCTTTAAGGGAAATTAAAACATAAAACAAAATTATGCTATTAAATATTTATTCAACTAAATATGAGGCATTTTTTGTTGCACAACTTTTCTCCATTTTTCCTTCAACTTAAAAAGATTCCATCTTCTCAGAATTTCAGTGGTTTCTCAGCAAAGAACTTAAGGTAGATTTTTTTTTTTTTTTGTCATCCAAAGAATTAAAATTTTTACCATTGAGATTAGTTTGCAAGGACTTGACTAAATGAAAATTTGAAGGAGCAATGTCTGGTGAATATGGTGGGTGAGGGTAACACATCCCAGCCAAGCTGCAACAATTTTTGCTGGCTCACCAAAGAAACATGAAAATCTGGCACTATCCTGATAGATTTCCTATTCACTAATTCTGAGTGTTTTTTTTTAATTGCTGCCTTTAATTTGTGAGCAGTACTTTTCAGAATTAACTAGTTACTTGGCAGAAGCTCATAGTACAGGATTCCTTTCCAATCCCACCAGATACACAGCATGACTTTCTAAGGATGAAGACCTGCTTTTGAGGTGGCTAAAGTTGGCTCATGTTGCTTATCCCAGTATCTTTTTCACTGAACATTGTTGTAAATGATCCATTTCTCATCACCAATCACAATTTGCTTAAAAAAAAGGGCGCATTTTCATTGTGTTTATACAACAAATCACAGATGAAATTATATCCAAAAGATTCTTTTCACTCAGATCATGTGGTACCCAAACATTGTAGCAATTTGAGTACCCAAGTTTCACTAAGTGCTCATCGATGGTGGATTTTGATTTTTTGAAATTAGTGTTTCTGCCAATTCCTGCATTGTGTAATGTGAGTTACTCTCAATCAATGTCTTGATTTGGTCATCATCTGTGGAGAGGGTCTGCCTGAGTGTTCTTCATCAATAAGGCTGCAATCACCAACTCTAAACTTAATGAACCACTTCCATACAGTTCTGTCAGCTAAAACACCTTCACTGTACATAGCACATATCTAATTTGTTGCTTGCAAGGTATTTTTGCCTTTATAGTTAAAAAAATAAATCAAGTGTCTAAAAATGCATCTTCCATTTTCATACGGATGCAAAATTGACATAATTTAAGTTTTAAACTTTCTTTCTCAAGAGATAGTTTGAAGTGTGCTCTAATCGGAAATGTAAACTTATTTGTCAATAAATTTTACGTTTTCTAATGTGTTGGAAAATGAACAATTAAAATTGGCATGAACTTTCCAGACAACCCAATATCTCCTTATAGATCCCATATAGTAAAAATACTGTTCTATCCCAAGTGACCTGTATTCAGACACTTGAAAAACATGATAGAAAACATATCTGAATAATACTAAATAAGTGACAAGATGGAAATCTCCATTGCAATACATTTCATTCAGAAATTACCATTTTTAGAACAATAGGCTTGAGGAAATTAATGCAAAAACAGAAAAGTACAATAAACACCAACTATAGTTTACCTCAAAAAGGTAAAAACACAGACACAATATTTAAGTTTTGTCATTGGATGTACTAAAATTTTCAACTTCATCAGCTTTTTATCACTTATTTTTACTATTTATAATTATTCTACATTTTATTAATCATTGAATGTATTTAGTTTGTAAAAGATCTCCTTTTATGTTTGTATAATTCTTTATTTAAATTTTTAGATATTTCACCAATAGAACATTTTTTGAAATCTATTTTGTATATTCCTACTAAAAGTTTAATGCTGTTATTTTGCTTTGCATTGATTAACTTCCTTAGTTTTTAAGTATTTGTAATAAATTTTATATTAAGATTGGATAAATTATATTCAATTGTAGTTGTTATGGAATTGGTAGGTAGTATTATGCATATAGTTTGTCAAGGTTATTTACATTTGTTTGTTCTTTTTTGTTTGTTTTTTTCCATAAGCTTTCCTCTTCACATAATATATAATTAGGATATTAGAGGAGTTAAAAATATTTTCAATATATTTTTCTTCAAATCTTTAATCATTCACTTTATTAGTGATGTGAGTAGAAGTTTATGAGATCATTTTTGTTAATGGATTTTTGTAGATATTTAGTTTTATTATCAGTGCAGTTACACATGACATCAAGAAAGAGTAGTATATGGTTTCTGTTTCATAAGTAAATTTAGTTGAATATTCAATATTGTTTAATTTATTTACAAGATCAATATTAATTTGCAGTCATATATAAATAAGGCATTATTGATATATCAGAAATATCTTGATTCATTAAGCAACATTTTTTGGAAAGGATCAGTTTCTAGAAATTCTAAGAAAAGATGTACAAATACACTACATACATTTAAATTAGAGTTGCATGATGAATCTAATAAGAATTTCCATCTCTAGTAAATGCTAAAATTAAGATGATGACTAGAGATGCTTAAAATTACTCAAACAAAATCATTATGGAGTTTGCACAGTTTCTTTATAAATTTCCTCTAGATGTATATATATATATATATATATATATATATATATATATATATATATGTTTATATATATATATTTGTTAAAGCTCTCAATATTAAGGATAGTAAATGTAATAGCATATGTAAATATAAAAGTGGACATTAAAGTCAACACGCAGAGGCAACAGTGTTTTATGTTAAGCATAATCGTCAGACCATATATGTGTGCGTGCGTCTTAAGAATGTCCATGTCTTGTATATATGTAAACATATTTATGCCTGAGGAAAAAAATAAAAGAATCAACTTTATTTTAAAAAACTTTTCTTTATTAGAAAATATTATAAAACTGAATACTGATCCAAGGTATAAATATTTTTAATTAAATTCCAATATAAACTAATTAGGTCATTAAAAACAATCTTTGTTTATTCTCATTGTGGTGGCATTATCAAATTATTACTCATTTTACTTTCTAATGTAACATGATATTTTTAAGTTTAATGTGAAGGTAACCTTGAAGAGTGTTTGAAATTCTTCAATTACTATATATTATATCTGCTAATATGAAGGAGTAATGAAAAGTATTCAGCCCAACTAAGAAGCCAGATTTTGGGAAGTGGGTCAAGACAAGAATTTTTCAGCAACTCTCAGTATACTAGAATATTATAAAAAAAATTATTACCATTACTCTCTCCATATTCTATATATATATATATATATATATATATATATATATATATATATATATATATAATTTTTTTTGCTGCTGTTTAATGATTTCTTTAGAAATAAGTATCTCTTACACATAAAAAATAAAATAAAATTTGAACCACAGTTTTTCTTTGCATCTCATACAGTAAATGCAGAGATAAAAGTTCTGTTTGCTTCTCATGTGTCTTCCAGACATTCCAAACTACTATAAATACAAATTACTACTTCACACCAGGGGGGGGAAAAAAAAAAAAAAAAAAAAAAAAACTTAAACTTATAATATAGGCCAAGCATTTTAGGCAGTAAACTTTATATAAAATGATTCATAGATTTAATTCAAAAGTAACTTATTGACCAAATGCTAAGTTACAAGTTTAAGTTGAGTCATTAAGATAAAGTGAAAAGTGAAAAATAAAAAAAGCAAACAAAAACCCATTCTATCCCAACAATCCGTTCTCTCAAACCTGGGATTTAGAATCTATATCAATGATCTACTTTTTGCATGTTTGTATATTCTTTAGTGTAGCACAGCAAAAAGGAGTACAGTTTAGTGTAATTTTTGTTAAAATGCTCTAACTTTGGGAATAAAGTAATTCTCATTCTAATCATCCCATGAGTTTCTAATTAATTTTAATAAAGTATAAAAATAGACAATATATATTTCTGAGATGAGGTATTGTAATTAATTACAATGTTCAGACAGTTTATTGTTCCTCTTTATTGTTATATCATGATGTTTTAGCAGTTGTACACACTGACCTTCTTCAGGTAATTGGAATTTCAAATTGAACCCTTTATTTCACCCACCGGGGTAGATTCTAGTTCCATGTGCCATGCCTCTTCCAGATGTCTCAGTTATCTCCCTTTAACTCAACTCTTCAAATTTTTGTTCACTACTGCAGGAGCCAGGTATTGAATTCACAACACTTTTATCCACTGGGCCTTTTGTCCTTGAGGACATTAGTATATGAATTTTTGGGACTTATAAACCTAATGTTTCAGTAACCATTTTTACCAGTGCTCATATTGCAATTTTTGTCATTATTGTTTTGTTTTTTTTATCAGTGCTTATATTGCAATTTTTGTTGCTATTCATTGCTTTTCTCTAGCACTCCTTATTAATGGTTCCTATATTGTATTCATTTCTCTGCTTGGTTGGCTCAGGAGATTTTTTGTGGCCTGGCATATGTGCTGATTCCTTAAGTTTTTGTATTTTCCAGTGATCTTCTCTATTATTTCTACCTCATCCCACAGGGACAGTGATCTCCATTTCCCTCTATATGTGGTCAGCTACACCTGAATTTTCCATTTTCCTCTCATGTTACAGATTTATGATGTCCTTTCAAGTCTTATCTTAAAGTGGGGCCTGGTTATATTTTTTTCTTTTTATATATCTTATTTTTTTTAACACAGCTGCACAGGATGGCATACACACAGTCCTTAGTCATGTTCTCCTCTAAGTGTTGAACTACGTTTGAAGGTCATCTTGATGTTATATGGACCACACATTTTTCATGTTTTCTCCAATAATCCTTTCACATAGGGTAAGCAGACCAAAGCTAGCCAAGCATAGAAATGAATACAATATGGAAACTAGTAATATGGAGTGCTAGAGAAAAGCAATAACAACAGAAATTGTAATAGGAGCTCTGTTAAAAAATTATTACTGAGATATTAGGTTTATAAGTACCAAAAATTCATACACTGATGTCCTCAAGGCCAAGTGGATAGAAAGTGCTGGCTGGATCCAGTGACTTGACCCAGAGAGTTGTGAGTTCAGTACCTGGCTACTGCAGGGGTGAACAAAAACTTGGAGAATTGAATTAAAGTGAGATAACCGAGACATCCAGAAGAGGTATGACATGTGGAACTAGAACAATCTACACTGGTAGATGAAATAAAGGGTTCAGTTTAAAATTCCAATCACCTGAAGAAGGCCAAAGCACACAATGGCTGAAATGTCATGAATATGACAACAGTCCGAACAATGTAAATAAAAAGACAAATTTTTAAAAATTAAAAAAAATAAAAAATAGAAATAATATTTCAGTTAGATAACTCCTGTTCTATTAACTGAAGAAAATAAGAGGAATAAACAAGGAAATACCAGTTATGATACTATTACTACTAGACCCACCATGCTCACATTATTAAAGTATAGCGATAATTATTCTTTTATATACCGTTTCTTTTTTTTTTTTTTTTATCCAAGATCCATGTGATCATAGCTCTCCACAAATTCATGTTTTTGTTGATCGAGGTAACTTTTTACTATCATTATTCATGAACTCAAACTCATTAAATAGGTTTACTCATTTTCTCTTGCCTCCAGTGTACCATGTAAGTGTTAAATTCTCTAGGCCCCTTTTCCTCATTATGTATCCCAGAAATTTCAAGCTGTCTTTCTGGTTTCAAGTATCAGTTTCCTTGTAATTCCTATTTTTCTTAAAATTTTATTGTTGCTTAATTGTTCAGCCCATCATATTCTCAACATTCATTAATAGAATCACATCTCCTTGATTTCAACTCCCTTTATCATCTGTGAGGATTTACTCAACATTTAATGTGTACTATTTACATTATTCGGGCTATTGTCCTCATCTATGTCGCCATATTTATTACAACATTTCAGCCATTGTATGCTCTGGCCTTCTTCAGGAGGTTGGAATGTCGAACTGAACCCTTTATTTTGCTCACTGGGGTAGACTGTTCTAGTTCCACTTGCCATGTTTTTAATGGATATCAGTTATCTCCTGTTAATTTCCCTCTCCAAGTTCTCCATTGCCTTAACTGGGTATTGAACTCACACTGTTTGGGTCCTGTCACTGGATCTAACCAATGCCTTTATCCACTGTGCCATGTATCCTTAATGTGATAGATTAAATATTACATAGGAGTTCAACAATCTTTCTAAGGATATTTTCCTATCTCTTAATATTCTTAGTTTCTGAAAGGCATTTTTTATTATTTCTTTAGATTTCTGTATCACACTCTCTTTCATTAATTATTATATGATCTAGAAAAGTAAATTAAGTGGTGTTAATTAGCTTTTGCAAATAATTATAAGTTCTATAAATAGAAAGAGATTTGATGTAGCTTGGAGGCTGTCAAAGGCAGCATTCAAACAAGTTGATGCTAATAGGAAGATTTTAATATTATTCTTTTCAGAATTTTAAATGATTTTTATGTACTGTGCACTCCTGACCCTAGACTAAAATTACTTAAGATAGTTTAAGATAAATAACAACTTACCATGTCCATTTGCTCGATGAAACTTGGGCAAAGTAATCTCCATTCCTGTAAAAATTAAAAAAATCAAATTGTCACTTCTTAATCAAAAAAAAATTATTACAGAACCCCCCCACAAAAAACACGTGCGCACACACACACAAATGGTTGCATATAATTCTTTAAATATATAGTCATTTTGCTCAATTTAAGAAAAAAAAAAAAATTAAAAATTATAAAATAAATAAAAGTCATGAATTAATTTTTAAGAATAATTTAATAATTTTAAAGTGATATTTAAAATCCAATAGACTAACAATTTTTCTTTCCAAGAATGAAACAAAACTTTAAAAATATTTCATGAAGTTGAAAACAATTTTTATATTCTGATCTTGGAAGAAAGAATTAAACAGATTTAAAGTTTTAATTTATTTTCAAAATAAAAATTTATACCAATTAAACATAAAAATGTTAGCCCGTTGGCCTAAACAGCGTTATCTATCAACTTACAAAAAATATTACAAATGAGGGAAAGCAATTAGAATTATTAGAAGCCAAGAGATATAATTTTCTAAGGTCAATCTAAATATAAATTTCATATAATATCTGATTGTTTAATTAATAATCAAGTGAATGAAAAATCTGCCATCTATTTTTTATTTTCACCTGAATATTTTTCAAGTTAATCAAGCATCAAATAATTTTAATTGCATTTGTGTATCAAGTGTATTTCTTTTCAATGTCTATACAAAAATATATACAACCTGAATAGATTAGATTCTTTTTACATGATAGGAACATTTAACAAATAACAGTCTCAGTACTTAATAACAATATTAATCACTTGTGGATAAAGATTTTTAAAGAACCAATTCAAAGTACAAACAATATATAGACTGTAAATTTATTCTTGACAATTTGTCAATAGAATGTAATAAAAAAATTTTTTTTCAAAAAATAAAAATTATCATTTTCAAAGAAATTTTATTTTTCATGTATTTCTAATCAGGAGTTATTTCATTAAACTAAAATGCAGATTAAACAGAAATTAAACATTTTTTGTAAATTTCTTTTGGCACAAAATTATGTTTGAATTTTACTTTAAACTTTTATTTATAATTTCTCTATCTTTCATAATGAATTTGTTAGAGTCATGAACGAAGTAATACTATCATTAAGCATTTTCATTACAAGAGAGAAACCTTGATAAATTTATGGAACCAATGACAGCCTAAACAGTTAAAAAAAATGATATACTTAGTAATTACCTTCTTTCTGATTGTAAGTATCAGTTTCCTTGTAATTCCCATTTTCCTTAAGACTTTCAAATTGGACATATTAAAGTAAGGTATTGAAATCAATGTTCAAACAATAACTTAGTCAACAGAATGTCATAAATATAAACAAAGAAATAAATATGTCACATCTTCTCTTATAAGAATTATAAGCTACATTATAAATGAATGAATTTCAATGAAACATTTTATGATAATCTCAAAATAGTTTTAATTGGAATACCATCAAGTAACTTTACTTAATTTAAACTTCAGTATCAATGTTTGGCATTGAATGGAGAGTTTTTTAAAATCAACTAAAATAAAACAGACATTGATGCATCTATTCTTCCAGAGAAAAAGCTTTGGCATAAAGAAAACATAGAAACAAAATTTTGATTACAATTTCAAATCCTCAAAAGTAGTGTAGTATTAGAAAGAATATATGAGAGAGAAATATTAACCAAAGTAGAAAATAAATATATACAAGGCATCCTAAACAAAGGAGTTCATTCAGTTTATTGCACAGGATCAGAACAAGTTAAAAAGATAAAATTCACAAATGAAATTACATAAACAAATGATGAAATTAAACAAAATTGCCAAAAGATTCTCTTTTAAAATGTCCTTATTAATTATGAAAATTATTTTTGTTGAATAGCCATATAGAATTCAGGCTTTTCAAATTTCCATCACCAATTGTTTTACTAATAGTAACAAGGTTATTTAAAAGCCAAAAAATTTATGAAGAAAAAAAAAAATTAGAAAATCCATTTTTTTTAACTAAATATTTTTGAGAATATAACCATTTACTGCATCTTATAGGCAGACTAGGTAATTATTTGAAACCAATAGACAGACTAGGCAATTATTTGAAACTAATAGACAGACTAGGCAATTATTTGAAACCAATAGACAGACTAGGCAATTATTTGAAACCAATAGACAGACTAGGCAATTATTTGAAACCAATTTTCTTCATAGGTGAGTTCTTTGATAAAATCTTAGTATTCAAATGAGGTTTGTGAAAATATCACTCATTGCTTTCCACCAAATTACCAAAGGAATAATACTTTTTGCTTACAATAAAAATAACATCTCATCCAAATATTTACAGAATGTCATGTGAATCTGTATTATTTTCATTTTTATAGCACATGAGTGCATCTAAAAATGAACATCTGTTGTCCTAATAATTATTCAGTCAATAAGAGGAGACAAATTAGAATTTTTAATGACAAATAGGAGCTATCACCAGTCTAGATCCCCATGAAGTATGTGGGCCTGATGTTACTCCTGTAATGGTCATTAAAACTGGTTCCCATTCTTTCTAAACTGTATAATAAATGCCTTGCTTCCTCCTGCTTTCCTGCCTGCTGGAAATCATCATCTGTTGTTCCTCTTTTTTAAGAATTCTGGTGAGCTGTTCAACCCTTCCAATTATCAGCCTATTAGCTTTCTACCTCTTTTTGAGAAAATTCTAGAGGCCCTAATCAATGCTGAATTGGTTCATCACAGGGTTTTTTCTCAGACAAGCAATATGGCTTTCATTTCTCCAGGTCAACTGCTGATATACCGATGATCCTTTTGTACCAATGCAGATGTCCCTTAGGGCTCCATACTTAGTCCTACTCTATTTTTTATTTTCATTAATGACATCAGCTCTCAACTTGGTATCTACGTTGACGACACAACAACTTGCTCCTGCCTCAATAGTAAGGCTTATCAGTCTGACAAGGTTAAATTGGCAGCCAATGTCCAAAATGACCTCAGGTCTGTAGTTAACTGGGGCCAAAGAAGGTGGGTTAATTTTAATCTCGTCAAAACTAAATTTTTCTCCATTAATCATTTAAGAGACCCCTTGCTACCTTCCATTAACATGGCAGATGCTATCCTCCAGGAAAATAACTTGTCATTCCTTCTCGGGTTCATGTTCTCTGCTGATATGAAGTGAAAAGATTATATTTAATCCATTGCTAGATCAGCCGCTAAGAAAGTTGGATTACTATGTAGGGCAAGACAATTCTTCTCTTCAGAATCTATCTTACATATATATAAGTCTACCATTCGTCCATGCTTAGAATATTACTGCCACATATGGTCCGTTGCCCCTGCTATTTATCTTAAGCTCCTTGGTAAAATCCAAAGAAAAATCTGCAATATTATTGTTCAGCTCTAGTCACTTTCCCTCCACCATAAGGTTGCCTCTAGCTGTCTTTTTTATAAATATTTTCATGGTAATTGTTTGGATGTGCTCTTCACTATGGTACCTAGAGTTTTTTAATTTAAGCAAAGCACTAGACTGATGTTGAGATTTCATCAATTTACAGTCAAGCTGTCCAGATGTAGCTTTAAATTGTATGTTAACAGTTTCTTCTCTTGCACTTCGCTTGTGAAACTCCCTTCCAGCTCCATGCTCTCCAACCAACTTTAATCTACAAAAATTTAAATGTAATGTCAATCACTATCTATTGTCCACCTGAGTACTATCTTCTCTTTCTGCTCATCATTAATGTTTCTGTTCCTAAGTCTTCCACACCCTGTAACCCCTTTTGTTTTAGTGGTTTTACTACATTGCTTGAGGTGATACCAATTAAAAAGAAAAAAAAAGTGTTTCTTGAGAGCTATCTAAATACTACAGATGTAAAATCTTTTCTGACAGATCCACATCGTTATAAATAGGCTCATCTAGGCTTGTTAGCAATCCTCACTTTAACTGCAATATGCTACTACCTCTTGTTCATAACATCCACACATTTCTGAGAAGTATTAAATTAAAAATATCAATGCATTGAGATTCATAAAAAGAAAAACAAAATCAACAAAACCAAACATTAAAACTAAGGAGTCAAGGTAATCTAATCTACATTATTTACATTATTCAGACTATTGTCCTCATCTTTGTTGCGATATTTATCACAACATTTTGGCCGTTGTACACTCCAGCCTTATTGTATTTCTACTCCAGTTGGTTGGAATGTCGAACTGAACCCTTTATTTCGCTCACCGGGATAGACTGTTCTAGTTCCATGAGCCATGTTTGATGGGTGTCAGTTATCAGTTAATTTCGCTCTGAAAGTTCTCCACTGCCATAACCGGGTATTGAACTCACACTGTTTGGGTCCTTTCACTGGATCTAACTAATTTATCCACTGTGCCATGTGTCCTTGAGGACATCTGGGTATGAATTTCTGGGTATTATAAACCTAATATCTTCAGCAACCATTTTTACCAGTGCTCATATTGCAATTTTGCTGTTATCATTGCATGTTTTTACCAGAGCTCATATTGCAACTATGTTGTTATCATTGCTTTTCTCTGGCACTCCTTATTACTGGTTCCCATCTTGTATTTATTTCTATGCTTGGTCGGCTCAGGAGATTTTTGTGGCCTAGCATATGTGCTGATTCCTTAAGTTTACGAATTTTCAAATGCTGTTCCTTGTTAATGATCTCAACATGATCCCACAGAGGGCAGTGATCTCCCTTCTCTCTCCATATGTGGTCAGCCACGCCTGATTTTTCTACTTCCCCTCGTGTTACAGCTTTCTGGTGTTCTTGAAGCCTTACCTTGAGGGGGCAGCCTGTCTCTCTTTTATATTCCTTTCCGCAGCTGCATGGGATAGCGTACACACAGTCTTTAGTCATGTTTTCCTCTATGGGGGATCTTACTTGGGAGAGATATCTGCAAAGTGTCGTCAAGCTTTTGAAGGTTGTCCTGATGTTATACGGACTGCAGATCCTTTGTATTTTCTCTGATAACCCCTTCACATAAGGCAGGCAGACTGTTTTCTGAGTGTTGTTGTCCTCCTCCTCTTGTACCCACCTATCCCAGTTTTTTGGGGCTGCTGCCATGTATCCAGGGTAGTTGTTACGTTGTAGGGTACTACTTATACTGACCAATTCTTTATCTAACGTCTCTGGATCGCCACTTATGACTTTTGCTCGGTGTTGTAAGCAACCAACGATCCATTTCTTTATGCTGTATGGATGGTGGGAGTTGAAATTGAAGTACTGTCCAGTGAATGTCGGTTTACGGTATACAGATGTCTTAAACCCATGCTCTGTTCGAGATATTAGAACATCCAAGAATGGGAGTGTGTTGTTACTCTCTTTCTCCATTGTGAACTGTATCGAAGGTCTTATTGAGTTCACATGGTCCAGTAGAACCTGAACATCTTCCTGGTGTGACCAGAGTATGAAGGTGTCATCTACGTACCTTAACCATAGAGTTGGCTTTAGAAAAATATAGATTCTAATGCCATTTCCTCAAAGTATTCCATGTATATATTCCAGTGAAAGGACCCAAAGAATGTGAGTTCAATACCTGGTTAAGGCAATGGAGAACTTTCAGAGGGAAATTAACAGGAGATAACTGATAACTGACACCCATCAAACATGGCACGTGGAACCAGAACAGTCTACCCCGGTGAGCGAAATAAAGGGTTCAGTTTGACATTCCAACCACCTGAAGAAGGCTGGAGCGTACAACAGCCGAAACATTGTGATAAATATGGCGACAAAGATGAGGACAATAGTCCGAATAATGTAAATAATGTACATAATACCTCATCTCAGAAATATAGACGTAATCTATTCTCTTAAATGAACAGAGCAGCAATCAAAAGAAAAAATAATCCAGCTGAAGAAAAGATTGTCAATACTGAAAGATGTAACCAAACTCATTTGTGTATTCTTTTTCCAAACATTTTCCAGCAATAAATATGTTTATATGGATCCGATATAAAAATTCCCTATTATAATTGGAGAAAATGGCGGTAAGAGAAAAACATTTCCTCTTTATAACAAAATTATTAAGCATTTGTTCAACATTCATGCATTCCAGGAAAACTTAAATGTATTTCAAATTCAGGAATTAGTTTACCTATGGATTATTTCTTAGTATATATTTTTGTCAAAAAGTTTGGTCTCAGAATCCATTGCATCAAATATAACAATTAGCAACTTCCTTCTTTTCTACAATTCTTTTAACAGACAAAGTTTTTTTTTTAAGAGTCAAATTTGGAATGAAGAAAAATTATATAGTTTCAAATGCATGAAATGTATAAATGTTATTTCTTGGCATATCAATATTATTCACTAGTCTCATATAGTGCTTAAAAAAATAATTTCTATCAGCATAGCTCAAGTTTAAATTTTCACTTTGACAACAATGCAATGAATAGTGTCTTGTCACCTTCTAAGAAACAGATGAAGTGACTAATACTCTGCAATATCAGCCATTCACAATTTTACATCACCTGTGTCAATCTCGTTAATAGCAAAATATTATTAGTCATCAAATAAAACAAGGTTCTATTTCAACCAAAGCATTTCCTTTTGTCACCTTTTCTGTAGATTTAATAGACAGCATGCTGTACAGCAACCAAATATTTAATAAAAGAAGCTTACTATAAGCCAAGAAAGAATTACATCTTAAAGTTCATTAAACTTAGTCAATTGTTTTTTGCTCTCTGCAATACCTGAAAGAGAAAACACTGTCATAAATGAAGTGGGATCTAAAAGCTTAACATCTCTAAAGAGATAACAATATTTCACAATAATGCAACAAAATGGAATCAATGAACAGAAAAGAACAGTTGATGAATCATTTTCATACTTCATTTACAACATATGAACTTGTATTACTTACAGTTAACTAGGCAGCATAAGTGCATTTTTAAGAAAAAAAGAAACATTATACAACTTTAATACTGATATTGCTTTATAGTTACTGCAGAAAGTAATTAGCAAAAGCCAATCTTGGCATTAATTCTCATAGACACATTAACCAAATAAAAATTCTATTGAAGTGATGGGAAAGCAAATTCTTTTGCAATTATCAGCCATGAATTTTTAGACAAATTTATTCTACCATAAATTTATTAACTAGGCTATGTTGATCTAGCTATCATTAATTACCATTATGGACAATTGTCGTCTTCCAATGATGTACCTATTAATGTTCAATTTTGTTTTTAACAGAATGATCAATACTAAGTGAAAGGATTGGATTCAGATTTACAGAACTTTCAAATATTTTAGCTCAAATTAACCATACAAATCTGGTGTTATATTAAAAAAAAATTAAAACGTTATAAAAATCTAAATGAGGCAGACATAGATCCATGTAAATATAAAAACGAACAAATTACAATTACTAATGAATAAGTAATTATTAAACACTTTTGGAAAATGTAAATATCAAAATATATTGTTTTTTGGTAGTGTAGAAAATGAAACAAAAAAAAAAATTCACATTGTTCTACAAAATAAAATTTTTATTGCCAGAAGAATTACAGAGACAGAAAGATAATGATTGATATTGCATTTAAACTTTTGAAGATCCAAGTTGACTGGGAAGCAAGATGTTGAAAGAGTTTCACAAGTGAGAAAAGAACTTACAGTTGCATCTAAGCAATTCAATTCAATGAGATCTTGCCTCAAAAATTAATAAAATCTAGATAGAGGAAAATTCAACAGAACTTGCCTTGTAGAAAAGGCAGTTTTTTGAGGAAAGAAAAACCTTACGCTTAAGACAGAAGATAATGATTGACAATTAATTTAAAATTTGAAGACTAGAGAATACCATAGAGAAAAATTCAACAAAATAATGAACAATCTTTTACTACGCCAATTAAAAAATCTATTTGTAGAAAAGGCAGAGGAAAATATTTGTTACATTATGAGGAAAGAAAAACCTTATTAAGGAAAGAAAACAATAAAAGAGGAATTAAGACAGAAGATAATGATTGACATTACATTTAAATGTTTGAAGACTGAAGTTGACTGGGAAGCAAGAAGTGGAAAGAGAATTCCACAAATAAGAAAACAAAAACTATTGGCAAAGAACTTATGGTTGCATCTAACCAATTCAAGTGTAAAATAATGAGATCTTGCCACCAGTCTTTTACTACGCTTCAATTAATAAAATCTAGGTACCATAGAGGAAAGTTCAACAGAACAATTGCCATGAAAATATTTGTAGAAAAGCCATAGTAAAGTTTCATTACAATGATGGAAAAGTGACTGAAACAGATGCCAGGACCAATAACATTGCAGGTTCTTTGTATTTCATTCAGAATCTCTAAAGACATAGCAGAAGCATCAGAGTAGATTTTTAAAAATAATTTTTTTTCCCAAAATTTTTGTCAGTTTTCATTATTTGACATTATAATCAATGAGCCTCTATTAGCTAGTATTTGTGAATTCCAGTTATGATTTATATTTGAATAAGACATCACAATGAAGCTTCTTATTTAAAGAGCTTTTTATCTTTATTCTGCCAAAATATGAAGTATTCTAATCAACAATAATTTAGAATTTAGATTCACATAATGATTGCTGACAACTCTGAAAAAAAAAAAACTCAAAGACAGAAAGAGTTTTTTTGACAAAAGATGCAAAAACTTAATTTATTTTTAATTAAAGAAACAATGTATTTCTTCATGGTTTTGAACATTAAAAAGTGAATAGCCAATTTAATATTCATATGAACATCAGAGAATCTTACATTCAAACAGAAAATAACTCTTAAACTAGAAACATGTAAACAGCTCATAAAAATACACACCTTGTTTAAGGTTTTAAAGATTTGAAGTAAATATTTACTTACACTAACATTTTTTCCTTGAATTGACAAGCATCTCATTACACTATAATTTTAGTAAATAACTATTTGCTTGAATCAGTGCTCCTACTTTCTGTAGCCATTATCTACTTCTATACTGAAAAGCTCTTAAACTGCATCGTTGTGTTTATGTTCAAATGCATATTCATAAAGACATTTTATGACAAATAAGATAATTCCTAAACTGAGAGCTGATGAAATCAAGTTTAAGAGAAAATCATAAAAACCTGTTCATATAATAGTAAATATAATACCTAAGAAAATTTCATAGTTTTCTTATTTAAATTTTCTGATGAATCTTAATTCTTAACCCTTTGAGCCCTTACCACTGCTTTACCAGTGGTAGAGAAAAATGACGTTATGCCCAGCTACCGGTTGAATGGTGGGTAAATACTTGTAACTATTTTTATATCTACCATGAAACATTACATACCAATTATTTGTTAATTTTGACTCAGGAGCCCAGGCAGAAGGGTTAAAATTGTTCAGGAATGCAGGGCTCAAAGGGTTAAGTTAATGATTGGATGAGCTCCTTGTGAGTTCCAGGACAATAAAATACTCATAAATAGATAAAAGCTTTAGCCAGAAGTTTTTCTTATAAATCCCTGCTAAGATCAATTGTAATCAGAGAAAACTCATAAGAAATTGTCTTGAATATGCCTCCTCCTCAACCACGGGAGATAATTTTTATCTTGATATTCTGAATAGGGAAAGGAAAAAAACAGTACTTAATATCTAATATTCACTTGTGGTATTGTAATATAATAGCAAATATGTATATAATGAACTATTTTTATGTTTATCTTACAACAATGTGTGAGTGTATTTTGGTTTATATCCCTATGATTCACAGGATGGCAAAAATTAACTCAAGGTCAATATAACTAATTTGTCATGGTATCAATTATACTAACTGTAAAGATCTGTTTACAAAATGTAACTTATTTACATCATTTATTTCCACTTTAATACAAAGCAGTCTAAATTAATATAATCTGTTAATGACTTTTATGCAGTCCAATTTTAGATGGCTGACTATATACTCTTTATATTAGTCAGTCAGTCAGTCAAGTTCATTAATAATTGACAACTATCAAGTTTTAACCTATAATAATGTCATAATGAATTCATGCTACATTGAGGTCAAATGTGCTACTTAACCAGACAATAACAAAAACAAATCACAAAAAATTAAACAAAAAAGATTGTTATTTGGAATTTAATTTAGAGTTCAGAAATTATTTAAAAAAAAAAAAAAAAAAAAAACACACACACACACTTCCCTTCTTAGAGGGTGGGGGGAGTACGATTGCCGAAGCTGATCATTTTTTAATAGACTAAAATAGATTAAAAGTACCTTCATGCTTTTAAGTGCTTTAAAGTAATTACCTTCACTAAATTTCGATACTTTAAAATGAATTTTTAAAAATGAAAAAGCATTCTTGAAGCTTTCTTTTTAGTTTTAATTGAAAGCTAAATGGTTAAATTTACTATTTTCAGTAAGCAAAATACACTGGTGTATTTCAAATAGAAATTATATTGATTGGAATCTCAATTTTTTAGTCACTTTCAGAAAATCATTTAAATTCGGACATTTTTGACACATTTGTAAAGTTAATTTATAAAGTTAATTCTCGGTTTTAAAAATCTTCCAAAAATAAAATATACTTTTCTGAAACTTTGAGGAATATTAGAATTTTATTTTAAGTTTAAAATAACTGAGTAAGGAATTTTTAAAACAAACAGTAGCAATTATTATGCACTTGTTACTGCTTATAAATCACTTACCAAGTGCTGATAAACCTGTCAACACCTTGTTGTTCTACAGAGACTTTATATGTTAAAACATAATTTAAGAACATGACAGGTGAGTGGCTTTTATTTTTTTAATATAATTTCTAAGCACTCAGTAATCTTAAAAATGTTGGAAAATATTCTCCGTAATCTAATTTTAAGAATGTTGAATTTAAATTTACTATAGTTATTGCTCTTATTTTCTGATAATGTCATGTATGGTCAACCATACATGCAAACAGGGGCACATTATGTAATATCTGATATACACAACAAAAAAAAAAATCTTTTAAAAATCTTGGTACAAAATACTTTGTATTAATCTTTTTAATTTTTACTTTGGGAAATATAGTTTTCACTTAATATCATATAACCAGATTTTTGAATGATTTATATCTTACAAATTATTATAATAAAAAAAAAAAAAAAATGAAAACAATTCTTGTAAATTAATATCATAGTTTTATTGCATTTTTTATTTTACGATTCAGAGCAGATTTTCATGAAATAAGCAGTAGTTTGAAAAAAAAAAATAAATACTGATTTATATTCTCCAAAGAGACCATGTTTAGCTAAATCTGTCAAGATATTTCAATCTCAAAACTAATAAAACAAATTTTAAGATTGAAATTTAATTTCTCAAAATTTCATGAAGTAAATTTTGGAGTGGGGGGAATCAAATATTTATAAAAATAAAAAATAAAAATTTTAAAAATAATTTCAATAGGTCCTGAAATTATTTGGAGAATTTCAAAATCAATGTTTTTTCCTGGAGAAAAAAATATAAAAAAAAAATGCAGAATGCCAACAAAAAAAAAAAAAATTTGAAGGAAATTTTAAAAAAAAAAAAAAAAAAAAAAAAAATTTTAGATAGGATTAAAAAATTTAATATAATAATAATAATAATAAAAAATATAATAAAGATTTTGACAATAAAACTGCTTTTCTTAAATTTGGCACCTTTTTTCATGATGCTGTTTTTTCAGCAAAATGTGGAGGTACCTACTTTAAAGTAATCATGAAAGTGACAGGTTTGGGTTTTCTGTTTCTTATTCTTTTAAGTTTTTAAAAGAAAGTTTACTAACAATGGTTTACTTTTTGTTTAAATTTTAAAATTTTAAAATTTGCAAATCATATTTAGCTAAATCTGACGAGATTTTCAATCTCAAAATCAGGAGATTGTAAGTAAAACAAAGCAGTAGTTGTATAAAAATGAATGAAGTCTTCTGGTTAGTTGCATTTTAACCTAGGCCAGGTTGATCTTTTCAGGGCAGCTTTAACTGAACCTGAGTGCAAGCCATTTATAACTATAAATCTAATTATTGTGATTTACGAAGCATTGCTGAAATATGGCTCTCAGTATGGTACACCCAGTGAGGATCAAACTCACTATTCACAGGAATCACTTTTTGAGTATACCAACATGATAGTGCTGATCACAACAGACACCTCTTTATGTCTGTGCATAATAATTGTAAGCATGTTCCCAAAGAACCTAAGTCTTTCTTCACTCACAGAAAGAGGAACTGTACAGCCTCTAACAAGTTTGGTTCTCATGACTCTGTAATAGTGTGTTAAATAAGATTGTCTTCTATCACTCCTATCTTCACACAATTTGGTTAACATCTTTTGCTGATAAAGTAAAAGGTTTTGTATGTAAATTCTCTTCCAATTTTACTTGCCACATTTGGAGTATTTTTGCCTAACTTTCCATTTAGAACAGCATCTCTACTGTGTAGAATATAACTGTCCATGGTTTCTACTATCGTCTCTAAACTGGATCCTCATAAAGCATGTGGACAATGATAATCCTGCAATTGTCCTTAAGAAGTGGGCTCCAAATCTCTCTAAATTGTACAATAAATGACTTACTGCTTGCTGCTTAAGAACTCAGGTGAACTATCTGATCCTTCTATTGGTAGAAGGCTATTAACCTTCTACCTCTTTTTGACAAAGTACTAAAGGCTCTAATAAATTTCAAATTGGTTAAGTATCTCACCTCAAGAGGTATTCTTTTCAGATAAGCAATATGGCTTTTGCTTCTCTGGATCAACTGCTGATGTGCTAATAGTTATCAATGTAAGAGTCTATCAAGCTTTAGATAAAAGTTGTGAAGCTTGGGCTGTTACTTTGGATATCTTAAAGGCACATGGCAAGTTTTGGCATGCTGGTCTTCACAAGAAGAACATTTATGGGATTTCTAGATGAATATTTGATCAGATTCAATATTTCTTACCAAATTGTAAAATGAAAGCTATCTTCTAGATATTTTTGCATTAATGTGAGTGTCCTCCCAGGATTCTATCCTTGGATCTAAAACTTTTTTTTTTCTTGTCGATAACTCCAAAACAGTAGGTTTTATCATAATTTAATTGTTCATTAGAGTTCAGCATGTTCATTTACACGGAAATATGACGATTTGGGAAAAATTTAATAGATATTTAGTGCGGGGCTTAAAAAACAAATTTACCAATGACTTATTTGGGGCAAGGAATGGCTTGTTAATTTTATTGCCTCCAAAATGAAACTACTCTCTTTTAATAACTCTTAGAAAACCTTTTTATATTTCATCAGTATGGCTGATGCTAATCTCCAGAAGAGTAACTCATTGCACTTTTTTAGTTTAACATTTTCTGTTTACTATAGAATCAATTGCTTGGTTAGCTTCTAGGAAATTGGTTTAGAGAATTTTTCTATTCAGAATCTATCATACCCATTTATAAGTCTTTACCATTCTTCTATGCATTGAATATTGCTGTCACATCTGGTCAGGTGATTCTGGTATGTATTTAGAAATTCTTAATAAATTACAAAGAAGAATCTACAATATTATCAGTCCTGACATGTCAACTGAAGTTGAGATGCCAGGTCAGTTTTCCCAGCACCATAATGTAGTTTTCCTGTATCTTTTATATGAATATTTTAACAGTAATTGTTCTGATGAACTTTCCTCTATGGTACCTAGACTTTATAAATTTATTTGCAATATGAGATTAGTAGTAAGGTTTCATTATTAACAGTTGAAATTGCTAGATGTAACCATATAAGTTCTATGCTAATAGTTTTTTTCTTTTCCACTTCTCACTTGTGGAACTCTCTTCTGGCCTCTTGCCTTCCATTACACTTTGATCTTCAAAAATTTAAATGCAACGTCAATCATTATCTTTTGTTCTCTTTTTCTTTTTCCTTAATAATGTTTCTCTTTTTCTCATATTTTTCCTACTCCATAACCCCATGTCTTAATTGCTTTATTGCCTTGATTGATTGTGAAAAATTAAAAATAAAAAAAATATTCATTTGTAATGTTTGCTAACCATTATACAATGAAATACCCCCGAAATCTAATAGCTACATTCTCATATCAATTTTTGTTCATAGAAAAGGATTGTTGGCAGTTTAAATATTTAAAAAAAAAAAAAAATTCTTTCATAAAGTTAACAAGAATTATAAAGTTCATTTTTAACATTAAAAACATGATTGCTTAACGAGATATTTATTTATTCAAAAAAAATTAATTATCTTAATAAAATTATCAAAATTAGAAAAGTATTTAATTTTTTTTTTTTTTTAAATTCAAATTACTTCCATTAATTTCGTGTTTCAAGTACAGTTTCTTATGTAAAATCTTTTTGGAATTGTGAATTTTGAGAAATTTCAGAATAATATCAAAGTTACAGTATAGGTGGTAGACAATTACATCTATTTCTTGAGAATGGAAATATCTCTGCAGTGAACCTTGTAAATATTCCTACTCATTCAGGTAAAAATGAAATAATATTACAGTTTATTTGGACAATGGAAATGAGATAATTATAGACTATCAAATTACTGGCAAACTTTATTAATAAAATAACAGAATTTCAGTTAATGGATTGTGTAGTTTAATTCATTATGTTAAATTAATTTCTTAATAACAGTGTAATTTTGAGATACAATTACAAAACTAATTCATTGTCAATTATACTCAAGTACATTGCATTATGTCTAAGTGAATACAAATAAGTGAGGTTAAAGATCATAAATGATAAGAATAATTAGATGTTATATTTTTATATGCAAGAGTTAACATTGTTAATTTCTTTTTTCCTGAATGCATATAATCGTGCTAAAAAAAAAAAAAAATTTATTCACTAAAAGGAGTTATTCTTTTTTAAAAAATTATCACTTAAATTTTTGCTAGTTTTTCTTCATTAAATGCTACTTTTATCACAATGTTCAAATCATTAAAAGTGTTAAGTAAGCAAGATGAATAAGAAATTTATCTTGCCTACCACATCCTTTGATTCCATCTGATAGATTTTGATACGTTTTCATTTCTGATTAATGCTGTTTACTTTAAATCAATTATGGAATATAATGACGAACAATGTGGTAAAGAAAAAAATATTGAAAATACTTCATATAAGAAATCTTGGCAAGCATGAATAAATGGTGCCCGCAAGAAAACGTAGTGACAAAATGATTGTTTTCACCATAACACCACTTTTTCAACACCCTTCATTCTTCAGTAATGGTCATGGTTTTAAAAAGCAATGATTAGAATTGTAATAAAATAAACATGCAAAAGTGAATTTATGCATTTTCTTTGTTCATGTGAATTGACAACAAAAATAAAACACTATTTATTTATTTATTTATTTATTAGATTGTTTATTTACACTATTTATTTTTTTATTTATTATATTATTAATTGGAATGACTATCAAAACATTGGCTGATTGCCAATTGATTGAAACTTTATATGATGGCAAATAATAATGATTTCTTTATAGTTGGTTCACATATTTCAATAATTTAGTAAATGTTTATAAATAAAAAAAATTTTCAAATTTTATTTCTTTATAAATTAGTAAATGACAAATATTGCATTGCATTAGTTTAGGTACCTCTATTCAGTTTAATATCTAAGGTTTAAAATGAATTTTTAAAAATGAAAAAGCATTCTTGAAGCTCTCATTTTAGCTTTAATTGAAAGCTAAATGATTAAATTGACTATTTCCAGTAAGCAAAATACACTGGTGTATTTCAAATAGAAATTATATTGATTGGAATCACAACTTTTTGGTTACTTTCAGAAAAATCAATAAAAATTGACAAATATTAGCCATTTTTGACACATTTGTAAACAAACGTTAATTCTCGGTTTTAAAAATCTTCCAAAAATAAAATATACTTTTCTGAAACTTTATTTTAGGAATATTAGCCGATTTAAAGTATAATTAATCTGATTTAAAAAAATATATTTATTTTAAGCCTAAAATAACAGAGAAATGGATTTTTAAAACAAATAGTAGCAGTGATTACATGCTTATCACAGTCACTTGCCACTCGTAAATCACTTAACAAGTGATGATAAAATGTGTCAACATCTTTACTGTTGTTCTACCAAGATTTTATCTGTTAAAACATAATTTAAGAAAATGACAGGTGAGCACCTCTTATATAATTTTTAAGTACTCAATAACCTCAAAATTGTTGGAAAATATTCTCTGTAATCTAATTTTAGTAATGCTAAATTTAAATTTACTATAGACATCGCTATTATTTTCTGATAATGTTGCGTATGGTCAACCATATATTCAAACAGGGGTAGGGCATATAATATTTTATATATATAAAAAAATTATTTTAAAAATCTTGGTGCAAAATACTTTGCATCAATCTTTTCAATTTTTGATTAGTAAATATAATTTTCACTTAATAACAATATCACTTAACCAGCTCAAAGTAATGCAGGATTTTAAAAGATTTATATATAAATTATCATAATTAAAATTTAAAAAAATAAAAAAAAAAATAAAAAATGAAAAAACAATTCTTATAAAAATTCATTATTCATTGAAAAGAATTTTATTTATAAAAGCAATTAAAAGCTTTTCTAATTAACTAATGACATAGTTTTATTGTATATTGGAGCTGATTCTTGGGAAATGAACAGTAGTTTGGAAAAAATAAAATAAAAATAAAATAAAATTGATGATTTAAATTCTCCAATGACACCTGCTTTAAACTAATAAAACAAATTTTGAGGCTGAAATTTAATTTCTCGAAATTTCATGAAATTAATTTTACATGTGTAAAAATAATATTTTTTTTTACCAAGATTTTCTATAAAAAAATTTCAAAAATAATTTCATTCATTTTTGAATAAGTCCTGAAAGTTTCATTAAAATCTGACAATTATTTGATTTTTGCAAGAATTTTCAAATTAATGGTTTTCACCAGAAAAAGTGCAAAAACACTAATTGTAAATTACATAAATATTACATCAACCACTGATGCAAAAAAAAAAAAGAAAAAAAAAAAGCCTTTTGGCTTGGAGTCATATTGTGAGTATTTGTATCCATGTTAACCAAAATTTTAAAATTATCTGTGATTGATTTCACACATTTTAGAAATTTCTCTCTTAGAAGTCAATTTATCAAATATAAAAATGCTTCAAATTTTCACAACAGATTTAGTAGGTGGATAAGTAAAACCTTTAGAGTTTAAAAAAAACAAAATTACTGGGCATAATTAAAAAGAAAACCATGTTCTATTTGAGACAATCCAAAGTTCTTAAAACTGAATCATTATAATTCTATATAAAAATGGATCATGTATAAAAGAATTTAAAACTAGTAGTCAATATTCAAGATGCTATTGTTTGCCAAATGGTGAATCAAATTATAACTGTGCCATGCCTTTGATAAAATGCCCAAGATACTGCCAAGAAACTAAATTATTATTTTTATTCAGCTATAAAAAATATTGCACACTGAGTTAAATTGTTTTGAGAAATTGCATGAGATTTGCAGCACACTCGATGTTTGGTGGGTGCATGAAGGATGGCGGGGGATATGGAATAAATTGAAAATATGATTGAGCAGCAGCAAAAGAGAAAAAAAGAGGTAATGCAATATAAAAAGAATTTGCCACATTTTGTTCAGATTTTTAAGTGAATTCAATATTTTCAGTGTTTGAACTGCTTTATTTTTCTTTTTTAATAGATAGATTTGTTTTTGTAGATGTAGTCTGATTTCAACATCAAAAGCAAAACAGAAAAAAGAAATCCAAAGAATTTATTCTGCCTCAATGATCACTGTAAAAAGAAAGCACTTTCCAATTGTAATATCTAACAGAAAATATACATTTCAGCTTTACTTGTTTGAGGTGAAATTTTTTTTCAAAAGAATCTCAAAGAATTCAATTCTCTGAATTATTCATGCATACATTTTTATGATGCTATTTTAACCTTAAAATGTGACATAAAAAAAACAGAAACAAAAGAACAAAATGGTTTTCCTCTTTAGTTATTGAAAAATCCAACAAATTAGTATAAATAGACATTTCTTCATCATAATAGATAATTTTGTTTAAAATGGTGGTGCAAAGATAAATTTGGCAAATCTCTAGACTAGATCAAATGCAATCAAAAATAAATTAAAAACTTTAAATATATTTTTAATGTTTAAAAATTAATTTTTCAATTTGCTTATGAATTTAAAAATGCCATAACATAAGCAAAACTTAATTGTAAGTTGCAAAGAAGAAATCGATAAGCTCCAAAACCAGAAAAAGTAGAGCATTAATTTCTTCTCTTCCATGTCTATTTTAGTTTTTACTTCTAAAAGTCTTTTAAAACCAGACCAAGTTTTATTTGAATAAAAATTGTTTCCTACTTGTTTATCTATACAGTTATTATTACTTTAGAAATGGGTCCCAAGCGTTAAAAAGAAAAATGCTTATTAAAATTCAACTTAGATTCATAAAAAAATGCATATTAATGACATTTTAATAGATATAATGTTGGCTTGCTCTATCAGCCAGACAAAAAAAAAGTGTGTTTATACACTTTCTGCATTTAAAATGTTGCTATCTTATATAAAAACAAACAAGAAAAAAAAATCTGTGTATGCCAAGTGTTGATTTGTCTAACCAAGAGAGAAGAAAAAAAAATTAGTTAAAGACAATAACAGACAGAAGGAAAGACAGGGATACAAAAATAAACCCTATAAGATTTAGGTCATCAAAATAAGTAACTGAGTATTCAGTGCTATGATTTATACAGGCAGGACACAAAGACAAGGGACTTGCAGGGATTATTGACGGGGGGGGGTATGGGGTAGGAAAGAGAAGGATAGAACAAATTTTACTCTGCTATATAGCAATGATCTCATAAAACAACCAAAATATGGCAATAATAATAATAATGTACCAATGGGAGGATATCAGTTAAACAGCAAAACAGTCACTTGGTTTCTGTTTAACAAGTCCATTGTAACTATTTACACTATTTACATTGCTCAAACACTTATCCTCATCTTCATTGTCATATTCACAACACTGTGAATGTTGCAAAGATGAGGAAAACAGTCTGAACAACATAAATAGTGTAAAAACTTCATTTTTACTAGATATTTTACAGCATAAAGAAATATCAAAAATTTAAAGCATATATTTCTACATCCTTAAAATTTCAAAAACATTTTCAGTAAGTATTAAAATTAAATTCAACAACTTGTTTAAATACATTTTTTTATTCAGTTTTTAAAAACATGATATAATAATGATCTGATTTCTGAATGTTTCTTACAACAGTAAAAATGGCACTTTATAGCACAATTTTTGTTAGAGCATTTTAGAGCTTTTCTGCTTGCTTGAAGAATAAAATAATTTCTAATTCAATCAGGTAACCAGTTTTCTAATAATTTTTCATTAAGTCTAAAACTGACAAAGAAATATAAAATGCTAATTACAAGGTTGTTTCCCTTTTTCTTAAAAAAAATTATAGGTATATGCAAGGACAAATACTAAGCTTAGTGATATTTGCCAATAATCAACATAATGCAATGTGCATCCATATATATATTTTGTGTGTCTACCATTTCTCAGAGTGCACAGATACTACACTGATCATAGACAGAAATGCCAATTTATATATAAATAACTAGCAGCATGGCCCAGCATTGCCCGTGCTTGATTAAAAAATTGTATGACTCATACAGCAATCGCTATCACTTGACTTAAAATATTTTTGCTCTTCCTTGTCTTTAAAGGAGTGCCCTTTGCCTTGCTGATGTTGCTACATGCCTTACTTCTTGCTTATCTCACACTGCGAATTTTTTCTAAGCTCTATACTAAACATTAAATCTGTTATGAAAAAAGAACTAAACAAAATGAACACAAAACAATCAGCTTTAAAAAAGGACTCATAACTGGAAAAACCGAATGAAAAAAGAATGTTAACAACAAATACTTTTTCACACCCAACCCAGTTCTGCGGAATCAGAATCAATGTTGAGTTTAAGCAAGTGAATGAGCCAATTGGAGTAAAGTGCCATGCAGATTAAAATTTTTCCCACTTGTGACGAATGCAACTATCGAATTTTTTTTGCATGCTAGCATACTAGTTAACATTTGTGTCAGTCAGCTGTTGGCTCTCATGCTGGCTAATAGAATCTTCCTGCCTATTTGTGGCAGCCAGCTATAGGCTCTCACTCTGGGCCAGTACAAAAATGGCATAAACTACATGAAAAACTGCCATAGAAGCATGAAAAAAAATTGATTATTTCCACTATCAATGGGAGTTGGGAAATGCAAAGTCGGTCTTGCGGCCATGCATCTGTTACACACACACACACACACACATCCTGCCTTTTATAGATAGAGATCCAGTCATGTTTAACAGGTATTATGCTAGTTAAGCATGTGAAGGTAGCATAACGGTTATTGGCAAGGAGACAGCCTGCCAAGTTCAAATTCCATCAGAGTATGTTGTACTCACTTTGCATTAATGCCTTTAGGAAAAGGCATGATACAATCTCTTTCACACATTCACCAAGCTATGAGTTAATTACAAATTAAAGAAAAAAAATAATAATAATAAAAATTGACTCAAAGGGAGCCCGGCAGAAAAACAACATTAATTAATTTTGTGTTTATATTACATAATTTTGATTATAATTATTAAATTATAATATTACATGGGCGAATTAACAATGTTTAAAAAGAAATTAAAAATAAAAATTTTATTGTGAAATGAAACAGATTTTAAACTAGCAAACTTTATGGAAAGTTTGAGAACAGAGTAGAAACTTGCACATTTTTTTTTTTTTTTTTTTTTTTTACACACACACAAGCAAAATAAATTTACATCATACTTAACTTAGGTGTTATTATGATCTATAAATTTTAATTTTACTGATAGTTTAAAAATCAATAAATATTGATGTCTTTTTAACATTAGTACCAGGAATGGAAAATTAAGTTTTAAACAAAAGAAAAATCCAAAGAATGGTTTTTGGAATCAGAAATTAGCTTAAGAATTTTCCAATTCCAATACCCCCAAAAGTTTTGATATTTCCAATTCTGATTAATCGTCCCATCACTAGTTATATAAATTCTATAAAATTGTGACTTAAATTCAAGCTGAGTCCAACAAAGGCAGCATTTAAAATAATTCCAATAATAGAATTGTTCCTTTACTATTGAGAAAATGTTCTTATGACCAATTTACAATTAATTATATATAGTGGTATTACTTGGTATTGTTTATAAAATAAATTACCACCTTAACAAATCTGTCTAGTGAATAAGCATTTTAGAATCAATCATACAAATCAATAATAATTGTTTCCTGCTTGAGATTATTTTTTTGTGGTACAATTAATGGTTTTATTCCTTAGAATGGCAATCAGCTATAACATATTTATATTTTTATCTAACTGCAATAAGAGACCTGAAAAGAAAAACAAATACTATTAAAACATAAAATGCCTTATGTTCATATATATATATATATATATATATATATATATATATATATATATATATATATATATAGGACATTTTTTTTTTTTTTGTTTTTAACACAGAAAATAAGAGGTCGACTAAACACAGGTAATTTTTTTTTTCTGGAGGAATTAAAATTCATACAAAAAAATTCCAGAGCTCAAATTATACATGAAGTTGGCTTATAACCAAGTATATATGGTGTGTGTGTGTGTATATATATATATATATATATATATATATATATATATATACACACACAGTGATCCCTCGTTTATCACAGTAGATTGGTTCCGAGACCAGCTGCAATAACTGAATTTCCATGAAGTAGGAAAGCCATATTTACAGTATTTATTTGACGTGTATTTGGACTTAAAACCATCCCTGTACTGTTAACAACCCACCCATTACAGTACTCTTAATAACAAGGACAACTGTTAAGCAATAACACTTTAGATTAAAATAAATAAAGATTGTTACTGTATTCAACACGAAAGAAGTTGAATTTGAATGAGGATGAATTTGCTGCGCAGTAGAAATGATGATGATGAACCTGAAGATGACTTCTACTGTGCAGCTGATAATTGTATTTTATGTCTCTTCAAACGGCGGTGCCCTTTCCCGGGTCACCCCTTCCACTTCTTCCGAAGGTGCAACCGTAGTAGTAGCAGCAGCAGGAACTGGCTCTTTTTTGCGAAGCTGCAAAAACATTGTGATAGGAAGTTGTTGCTGCTGCTGCTGCTTCTATTTCCGTTCAAAGTGCATCTTGTAGGGATACATGACTTTGTCGAACATGTTGCAAAATTGCACAGAACGAACCATATCATCGTCCCATTCCTGTGACCCCTCTTTCAATTCTTTAGCCAGGTTGCAGAGCTTGGCCAGCCATTCCAAAGTCAAACCAGTTTGGTCGACAACTTCTTCCGTTTCTTGCTGCGTTTCTTCTTTGCTGGCCAACTGCGTCAAGTCTTCGAGGTCTGTGTCGGTTAGTAGCTGGGAGCGGCAGTCTAATAACTCGTCGATGTTTCCTGTGGTCATGTCACCTCCAATGATTGCAGCCAACTGCAAAGCTTTCTGTACTGCGGAGTGTTGGATTTCGGCAGGTGTAAATTCCTTGTCGTCGTAAATAACCTCGGGCAACAAATTCTTCTCACATTAATGGTAGCAAGCTTCATTTCTTACAGTGCCTTCTGGATATTTTGGAGGCACATAGCAATTGTGTACTGCCGCCAGTATGCTTCCAAGTTAAAATTTTTGTCTTTGTTTTCTAGGACGGCATCCACAGAAGCAATCAGGTTCACCAGGACATTCCTCATGTATAGGGCTTTGAACGCCCTGATAACCCCCTACTTCATTGGCTGAATAAGTGACAGTGTTGGGTGGCAGGAACCCATTCTGAATACCCTCATGCGACAGATCAATAGCGTGGCCACCAGCGTTATCCATAAGGAGAAGGATTTCGAATGGCAAGCTCTTCTCTAATAAATACAACTTGACTTGCGGGATAAAACACTGGTGGAACCTGTCAAAGGTCAGCATCTTCATTATCCATATCTTTGGATTGTACAGGTAGCAGATTCTTGTTTTTTAAAGCCCTTGGGTTTTTAGACTTGTAAATAAGTCCTGGCTTTAACAAAAATCCCACAGCATTGTCACACACCACGAGGGTCACACGATTACTTGTATGCTTTAAAGCCAGAGGCTTTTACACAGGAAAGTTCGCAACAGCATTCTTTTCCAAAACAAGCCCGTTTCGTCCATATTAAAAACTTGTTCAGGCTTATATCCACCTCCGGAGATAATCTTCTTGAAAGTTTCATTTACGTATGTTTCAGCTGCGCTCGTGTCAGCAGAAGCAGCCTCGCCATGAAGGAAAACGACTTTTTAGGCCAAAGCGTTTCTGAAACTTACCAAACCATCCTTTTGCTAGCAGAAAAAGGATGTTTTTTTTTAGGCTGTGAATCACTGGACATCCCTGGTTGTGGATCTTCTACGTAATCTTCATCTTCTTCCTCTTCTTTGTTGGTCACCACCGTTGTCCTCAGGTTCCTTAGCGGCAAAAGTCTCGTACAGGCTCCTAGCCTTTGTTTGGATGATGTTCGTATCCAAGGCTATGTTATCCTTTCGGCAGTCAGCTATCCATACGAGCAAAGCAGCTTCCATATGGATGATAGTTTTATTATGAACCATAACAACTCTCTTTGACGACTTATTAAAAGGTAATGGCAGCCGTCTTCCTAATGTTAGCCTCATTCTTCTTGATGTAGCGAACGGCGGATTCATTCACGCTAAAATGGCAGGCTACAGCAGCAAAAGTTCTCCCTTCCTTCAAGATATCCAGAAGTTTCACCTTCTCAGTATGTTTAGGCTCAGTACCAGTCTTGGAAGCAGCAGCACACTTGGAAGCCATTGCAGGGGAAGAAAATGCAAAGTTCAACACAAAGAAACAAAAACAAAAAAAAAAAAAAAAAAAAAAAAATCACACACAGTAAAATGTAAAGTAGTACAGTAAATCATTCGGAGAGAAAGCTTGAAGCAAAATGGCCTGAGAGAGAGACAAAGGAAAATGCTGCGGATCTGAGCATCGGTCAAAGCACCATCACAGACCAGATTACAAAATAGAAAGCTGTGATTCATCATCTCTCTGCATTGCACCAATCACAGCCTGTCTTACAACGCACTTTGTCACCGAGATGGTATGCTTTGCGTTTTCTCAACAACAGGATAGGTGGGTACTGTATGCACATCGCATTCTAGATGGTTCTTTTTTTCTTGTCATGTGAGTTACAAGTACAAATACCCCTGGATATGTTTTTTTTGCTATTTTACACTTGTTTTGTTGTTCCTAGACTAAGAAATAATATTTATTATTAATATTTTAATAGGTTTAAGGAAAAATTTTAGGTGTTCATATATCGCGATTTTTCTAGAATTTTCCAGAAACTCCACGATATATTTTCCATATATATATTTTAAAAATCCGCGAAGTTGTGAATCCATGATAGTAGAACTGCGAATTAGCAAGGGATCACTGTATGCATACATGTATATTATATTTATATAACAATGGACTGAACATGTGAACAATGATGAAGTTTAAGGAAAATGGAAACAAAAAGGACATATCTAGGATCAGAAAGAGAATTGAAATTTTTAGGGCATATACTGAGGAAAAAAGGGCTTGGAGAATTTAACACTCTTATAAGATATGCTGTAAGCAAGGGAGAAAAGAAAGCAGCAAGTAACCTACCTGACAAGCTTGTGTAAATAACAGAAATTAGGAGAGCTAGCAAAAAGACAAACATTGCTAAGAGCTACAAAGCAACAGCAAGTTGTGGAGAGCAATGATACCCAATGTTCTGAAGGAACACAACACATAAGAAAAAAAAAATCTAAAATTAGCAACCTGAGAAAATCAAAATACATTTCTAAACTAATACAAAATGCACTTTTTTTCTTTTTAAATACATTTATTCAAGTAGCTTCTCAATTTAGAGCCCCTAAAGACACCAAAGTGGTTTAAATTAGGTTACAGAAACAAATCAATAAAAATCAATTCTGCTGCATCTAAGAAAGATCTAATAGAGATCAAAATATTTTGTATGCAACCAACCAAAATAATGAAGGTAAAGAAAATGAGAACCAAATAATTAGAGAAACAGAGCATAAAAGTATATGGCATAGTGAAATAGATGTTTATTTTAGAGTACAAGTATATAAGGAAAGCAACATGAATGCTTTGAGCCAAAGAAAACAATTGAGATTTTGGAGAAACTAATTCAGAATCTATTGTGTCACATCATATTGAAGAAATGAAGATGTATATTAAAAGATATATAAAGAAAAAATAAAGAAGGGATGAATGCCATCCAGATGTAGGAGCAAAACAAATACGACTATTGTGTTCAAATATATAAGTGGAGCCTAAAAATGATGACTGGTGAAAAAGGATGGAAGATTTCAAGGTGAAGGTAACTAAAATCATCTTAGATATTAAGACTTACCATCAAATAGAATGTTCATTTTTTTAATATTATGCCACATATATAAAGTAACATGTTACCAAGTCATAAAAAGCAGTGATAAAATTTTTTTTTTTTTTTTTAATTTTTTCTGAGATCAAGGAATCATTATTTAGTTAGAGTTTGTCTTGCCTGTTTCTCCAGTAATTTCCTGCAAGCACCAAGTGAAAAGAAAATTTTCAAATATTACAATCAAATGTGAAAGTGACTTGTTAGTACTTATTTCCAATTAAGACATTTCAAAGTCATTTTATTAACAAACCTGCATAGATACACTGGTATAAAGAAATATATTTTTCAATATTTAATCCGTAATTTAATAATAAAATAAATGTAGT